>APFE030892569.1:2732-26345 GCA_000404065.3 Pinus taeda
CCTTCTTACCATTCAAAGACAAAGCACATTGATGTTCAGTATCACTTTGTGAGGGATATGATAGAAGACAAAAAGGTGTTGTTGGTAAAGGTGGACACTTTGAAGAATATTGTAGATGCAGAAGTTCTCCTGGTGTAAAGAAACAATGGGTGTTTTAGGGCTGGAAAAATGACTAAGCTCTCTTGTGGCCCCGTGTTGAAAGAAAACAACAAATGGGAGAATGTTGGGTTGTGTTATATTCTTTCCACGACTAACCTACGTAGTGAACCAAGGGGTTAGAGGGGGAACAGAGAACCCCCTTCATTGCACCAATTATGTAGCGGGGGGGGTCATTGGGGGGGGTGGTAGCCCCCCTCTACGAGGTTCGGGGCAGCGCCCCGGGAAAAAAAAAAATTTGGACCCTATATTAGGTTGGGCGAACCTACCTATGGTTTTCAGTCCATGGTATTGGATGCTTCGGCATGTATATATATGTATTGTAACACTGAAAGGAATATAATGAAAAATCAAGCTAGGGAAAATCTCTGTGTATATGTGTTTTATGTGTTATGCTCTCGCATTGCCTATTTTATGTGTTTAGAATTTGTATGTAGGTAATTTCTGTATGGGGTTAAAACCTACACTTTATGTATTTATCCTCATAGCTTCTAATAGGGCAGTATTGCTCCTTAATGGCATCTCAGAATGAATTCCAAGTGGGTGTGGCTGAAAACAGTGAGGCTGTACTTTCATCCTTCTACTCGCAGTAGGTTTCCCATCTGTCCTTGACATGGGGGTGGCTTTCAAAAGAGAGAAAGTAATATTTTCCTTCCCGGAAAAATCATGAACAGAAAAATACCCTTCTAGTCGATTTAACCATTTATCTACAATGTATGCATCTATCTTACCCTCAAATATGGGAATGTGAAATTTATCTTGTACCTCAAAGGGTGTGGCACCTCCGGAGTACCTGCTAGAAGTAGATGTGTCGCCCCTGGGTAACTGCTAAAGGATCTGGGCAAAGTTGTCCATCATTGCATTCCTTTATCGCTTGAGGTCCTCTTCGAGCAAGATTTTGATAGGACCTCTTGCCCCCTCATCTTTCTTTTCATCCACGGTGGGAGGCCATCAGGATTTGTGAGGCTGGCCTTGCAAAGGTTTGACCAGTTCAAGCCCTAACTCCTTATATCTCGACCTCGTTGGGGACATGCAAAGAAAAACTAAGAAAGAGCAAACCGCTCTGATACCACTAATCTAGTTTTAAACAGGAACGCAACAAATTACAGACATAACCATAAATATAGAGATGCAGCAGAAATAATACTTCATTTCTTTAATGTAAAATACTTAAATATGCTTACGAACAGAAGTGGAAATAAACTAGCTCGGGTGATGGTAGCTTATCCCTGAGAAGAGATGCGCCAGCTACATGCCTCTAAATTGCATTGCAATGAGGCTCAAGGGAATTTTTATTATTGAACAATAAGAGAAAACCTTAACTTGCGGAGATGTAACACCAAGAGTTTATGGGCCTCATTGGGGTTAGTTAGACAACCAACTTCCCGAGGTCGTGACTTAGTCATATTATCTCCATTTGATGCGCATGATACCCCATTTGAAAGATCTCTCCGAGAACTAGGACTAAAAAAACAATTTTAAGACAAAATCATTGGCAGTAGATTTCCAAGAAAAATTGTCATTTAGGGCCTCAAAACAGCTCTGAAAGTTTAGAACACGAAAAACTGCTAAAAATAGTAAAATGTGCTACAATTAAGGAAATTGAAAAACTGAATGAAACAATAGTGGGGGTCCAAGTGGAATTGGTGGGTGGCCACCAATATCCACCTGGATCAATCTACTTGTGCATACTATGAGAATTTTTTTGAAAACAATAGCTTTTCCTCTCATTAAAGTTTAAATTTTTGTTTTTTAAGGTATCATTACATTTGTCTATGACTCCAGTCAGTCTCCGTGTGTTTGATCGAGTGTTGTGAAGGAGTTTTCTTCAGATTTTTCTGTTGTCAAGGATTGAAAGGTAGGGTTTCTCAAGAATTAGTGTTTTGATGAGATGTGCTTCTTGTATTGCATTGAAAATAGGAGTCATTTTTATTCGAGTACTGAAGTTTAATCAAAATTACACTTTAAGCATTGATTTCATAACATTCATTCAAGCATTTTCATTTTCAGGATTCTTTGGGTGTTTTGAATTTGAATTACTTTGGTTATTGTTCAAATATTTGTCTTAGTTCCTTAACAATTGTGTTTGAGTGTTAATCGCCTTTGAGGGTCATTATTTTTTTTCTATCTTTGGAATTTTCACCCAATTTCCTTTATTTACACTTGATTGGTTCTTTAGTTGTATTAGTGAAGGGAAATAGTCTTGTTGTTCTTTCGTTGCATTGGAATCATCTTGTGTTTGTTTTGAATAATTCTCTTGCATAGATTACATTTGCATGGTAATAATTCTCATTTCATGAACAGAAATTGTGCATAGATTACATTAGCATAGTGTTCATGGAAATTGTGCATAAATTACATTTGTATGGTTTTCGGGCAAATTGTGCATAGATTACATTGTGTGGTTCGTAACTTAGAGCTTTGAATTGCATTGAAAAAATAGAAATGGTTCATTTTGGAGTTAATATTTTAAATAACAACCTCTTTACTTACTCTTGTTAGAATTCATCGAAATGAAGAGATTACAAATTTCATATTTGATGCATTAGAGTTTTGAGTCAAGTCATAATACCATCAGTTTCGCGTCCATTTACCCTTTGAGTAAATAACAGCTTAATAACACAACATTAAATAAAATCAATTAGTATTTTAAATTTTTTAGAGCTCTTACTGCTTACAATAGCTTAAGTGTAGGGCTTTGGAATAGGGAAGGAAGTAAACTTTCCAAAGCTACAAACAAACATAGAATCTTGAGTTAGGGAGAGAAATCCAATTATTTCAATTTTGCTCTGGGAATCTCTTTTTATACATGAGTTAAGCATGAGATCACGTCGAATCTGGTGAAGTGATCGTAGCCACTTCATTAGCCAAGATATAGTAATTTTCATGTACTACAATGGTACCAAAAGGTACTTGGGGTCACTTGAAAGCAAACCTCCAATTGATCATGTGGAGGAGCCTTCAAGGGGATTAAGCTTGTTACTTTTCCCTTGCGTGTACATCTGATCTACGACTGCCCCCCAGGTAAAATTGTTGTATTTGGTAAACTTAGTGACCATTATCCTAGGGCTCTACCTAAGGTGACGGCAGAGGGAAGGTCCTATTGTACCTGGAACAGACGTTGACTAGACTCACGTGGAATTTTTTGAGGGAAATCTTCGCTAGAGATGGCATAAGCGAAGTTACTTGCACTAGATTGTTCATTAAGCAAGTTGTCAGGGTAACTGGTTCCAAACGCTCATAACTAAAAAAAAAAAAAAAATCACTTTGATCTTTGCGACATTGTATTTCATCACCAACTAGTAATTATATATCTTTATAAGAAGTTAGTTTGTATGGTTTGAATCCCTAGATATTTTAGCGTGTGTTACCTTGTTTGTTTTACTTTTTACAGACCTTAGGTGTGGATTTTTATTTTTTAATTGTTAATATTAAAAGGTAAACTTATTTGGATTGAACTGAATGACAACAATTCCCGAATTTACCGATAAAGGCCTCCCTTTTATCAGGAACCCTAATCCTTTTCCCAGATTCACGATAGGTTGACCTATATGGTTATTCTCAACTTCTTTAATTCTTAATACTCCAATTGTACCAACTCAACCGAGTTTTTCACCTCAATCGAGTTCTCCATCTCAAAGTCATCAACCTACTATTGACCCTTTACCTTCTTCATCCAACATATCCTCCTCCCTTTCTTCTTCTTCATTTGGTAAAATCCTTGACGCTAGTAATCAGGGGACTAAGAAGAAGAAGAAGAAGAAGCAAGATCAAAAAGAAGTCAATCAACCAACCATGGCCATAATCATTAGTAATGTTGAGGGAACTTCTACAATGCATCATAAGCCAGAATACCCTTGCAATCTTTGTAAGGGTGATCACTTCCTTATCAATTTCCATGGTATTCCTATAGTTTTGGAAGTATGGTCAAATAATTCTTATCAACTTACTGGATCCTTACTTTTGATCCATCAACCAGTGATTCTTAGATTCCAGGGAAAAATATTAAAGTTAGGTTTCCTTGTAGGTTATGCCAAGGGACTCATCATAGTCACCATTTCCCTCACATGGACGAAGCCTCAAAATTGTTGGAAAAACTTATTGTTTCACAACAACAACTTCCAACTAATTACTGTAAACTTTGTCCCCATATACCATCAACTGACAGAATGATTGATCTAAATCCAAGTACGTTCAATCTCACTCTTCCAATCGAGGGTGAAACATATATCAATCGAGTTGATGGACTATTTGTTGATCAAGTGGTTGAATCGATTCCATATTTGGTCAATCCAACTCTCCCTTTAGAGAGTGAACTTCATACCACTCAGGTTCTTCATGTTACCTCATATTCTTCTACACATGGGGGCATTTGATCTATTGCTTTTGAACACCATCCAAGTAATGAGGCTATTTCTTTTGATTAGAGTAGACTAATAGAACCTCGTCTTCCTTCTTCCACCCCTTTCCAAATCATTGTGAAGGCTTATGGTAAGAATGTGCGATGCACAAATGTAGACGAAGGTGCTTCTATCAGTATTTTATCCTTGACTACTTGGAAAGCTTTGGGTTCCCCTTAGCTTGTGACTATTACACAGAATTTGATAGCTTTTAACAAAATTGTTAGTGATCCTTTAAGGATCCTTCCTAAGTTACCTATTACTCTGGAAGGTAAAACTGTTTGTATAGATCTTATGGTATTCCAAGGTCCCTTGGATTTTAATTTTTTCCTTGGGTGAGACTATGTCTATGCCATGAAATTTGTCATATAACACTCTTTCGTGTGATGTCCTTCCATCATAATGGAAACATTGTGACAGTTGATCAGATTTCATATGTTGACCTTGCTTCGACTACCAGTCATCAAATGCCCCTGAATGTTCCTTATGTGGAAGTGGTACCTACCCTACCACAGGTTAATTATGTAGCAACATGTCCCATGTTTTCAGTTAGCAATGCAAGTGAGCCTCTCACTATTTGCTTGACTTCTTTTGACTTAGATATAGTAACTAACATGGTCAAAACTTCAATGGGGGCATATGAATACGATTTTCGTATCCTTATTGATCCCCTTGACATGTGTTTCTTCTAGAAAACTTTTCTTCCATCTGATTAAGACCTTTTGGAAGCCATGATCAAGGGTGTCCCTTCTCATGTGTTTCTTCCATATGGAATCCATGAAAAAGGTCAAACGAGGATGGTTCTTTTACTGTGTCAACCTCATTAAAAAATGAAACAAGGTCTTGAGGATAGTTCTTTATTGTGTCAACCTCGTTAAAAAATGAAACAACTCCTTTTGAGGATAGTTCGTTTACTATGTCAACCTCATTAAAAAATGAAACAGGTCATCGGAGGATAGTTCTTTTACTATGTCAACCTCGTTAAAAAATGAAACAGATCCTTATGAGGATGGTTCTTTTACTGTGTCAACTTCGTTAAAAAATGAAACAAGGTCTCTTGAGGATAGTTCTTTTACTGTGTCAACCTCATTAAAAAATGAAATAGGTCATATGAGGATAGTTCTTTTCCTATTTCAACCTTGTTAAAAAATGAAATAAGGTCTCATGAGGATAGTTCTTTTATTGTGTCAACCTCGTTAAAAAATGAAACAACTCTTCATGAGCATATTTCTTTTCCTGTGTCAAGCTCATTAAAAAATGAAACAAATCCTCCCCTATTTGAGTTGATTCTTTAACTAAATCTCATAAATTTTAAGTCAAGTCTTTCTAATCTCGTAAACAAGTCTTCATTTCATCCTCCTATTACTAACTTTTAGTCTACTCAGGTGGATGAAATGAAATTTGTGGGGTAGGTTCCCTTGTAGTCATTATGTTAGAGGCATGAAAACTTATCTCATGCACAATTTTATCTATTTCAAGCTTGTGTAAAAATGAAACCACCCTCAAGCAAAGTTTTCTCCATTTCAAGCTTGTGTAAATATGAAACCACTCGCAAGCACTGTTTTCTCTCTTTCAAGCTTGTGTAAAAATGAAACCAACCTCAAGCACAATTTTGTTTTTTTTCAAGCTTGTGTAAAAATTAAACTTATCTCGAGTCCATTTTGGTTATTATTTTCAAAGCTCAATAAACTCATGAATATCCTAATCTTATTTTGCTATATTTTCATGCTCGTAAAACACATATGAAAATGTCGAGTTATTTTTGTATTTTTATGCTCGTTAATTAAATTGAAATTCGGTAAAATGAGTATATTTTTATCACTTGTTCGAACTCGTTAAAACTTACGAAAAAAGAGAAACCATGGAGTCCTCTTTTAAGCCCTTTTTCAAACTTTGAAAACATGAAAATATTGCCGAGCACTTGATTGTTCAAACTCGTAAAATTTAATGAACAATCGTCCACTAAGTATAAGTTTACCCCTTATACAGACTGAGCCAATACTATTTACGAAAAAGGTATACGTTGATCAAACATGGTCAATAGAGTTCTCTCTTGTATTATTTTATCCTTTTTTCAGACCTGAGGGACTAAACTTACAAAAAAGAACCTGATGGAGTTTACTTATGTTTTTCTTCTGACTCCTTAAAACTGAAAAATACTGAGCTTTACTTTCTCTGGGCTTGTTAAAATTTTATGGTAAAAGAACTGAATGAGTTTCCTTTTTGTGTCTTTTTCAAACTCTTAAAATAAAATGACATCGAGTTACTCCTTTACTGGACTCAATAATTAAACAGTACAGGATGCATTAAGCATGACAATATCGAACCACTCCTTCCTAGGTTTCGTTAAAAATACTAGGATGGACTCATCCGAAGGATGATTTTACCGGACAAGCATATGTTATCCTCCTCAAGCTTGTAAAAAATAAAGAGCTACTTGCTAGTAATGGTGGAGGGGGGAATTGAGAATAAAACTTTGTTTCTTGTATTTCAGGCAGTATGTTGTTCTTGAACATGATACTCCATCACATATGTGTTTGGGTTAGGGAATCCATTTGTCTTAGAGTTAATCGAACCTTATTGAAAATATTTAGTTGGTTTTGGGTATTATCGTTGAGTCAAATGTTGCCAAGTCATTTTTTCATGTCACCAATATGTTCAAGATAAGTCTAAGCCTCAATTCAAATTACCTTGCAATTTGTAGCCTTCAATCAGGTCGGACATCCCTAAGTTATTCCTTGCAAACTATTTTCCAAAACTTGACATTGTGTTTCATGTCGTAGGCTTTTCTGCGACGGGTCACTTCCTATCAACTTTAGCTCATTATTGAGGAAGTTTACCTAGAAACCTTTAGTACTTTGAAGCTTACATGCCCTAATGGTAGGCTTCTCACCTTCGACAATAGGTTCTCATCATTAGCCTTCGATCAAACAATTATAGGAGTGTTCGAATTTAGATCACTTATTCACACTTCATAGATTGTATTAGGAGTACCTTGAGAGCCATTGTCATTATTGGTGGTTTCTCTTGCACTTGTTAATGGTTCGCATCATTGATCGGTAATCAAGTGGTTTCTGCCACGTTCAACTTCAAGACATTTACTCGCATGGTTAGATTCATACTATGGTTCTAGAGATGGAGATCCAGACCATGGATCTAGTTTATTCCATCTAGGTTGCGAGGAGTACTGTATCATGATTATACATATATTTTTATGATTGATGGTTGCATCCATACTATATCTACTTTGACATGATGTATTTCCTCACTGTGATTTAATACTTTTATGTTCTGAGTATGGGAATGCCTACCTCAGTGATGATTAATATATTGCATTGTAATCCTTGATTGATTGTTGCAAGTTTCCAACTATGATCTCTGATCCAATCCTTGATATGATAAAGTACTTCAGTCCTCAAACTTTTCTGACTTTGCACTTTAGGGGGGAATCTGTTACACATCATTTTGTCGCATTAGGCAAATGATCATCAAAATTGGATCTCTTGCCATCCATCCAAGTGTCATGAAACACTCCCTTTCAAGTCAAAAACTTATATACCTTGAATAAAGTGGAATTTCTTGATCTCATGGTACAAAACCATGCTTTTAAGCATCTGCGTAATTTTTCTGAACAAAAACTGCACATGTACAGTTTATTCCATTGTAAACTACACAGATCTACGCACTGTTTCTGGAAAAAAAAATTGTGCAAGTAAATTAATAAAAAGTGAGATCTAGAAGCATTGTTGGGTGAATCATTCCCAATAGCAAGCCTCAAACTCATGTTTATTCTATCCTAACCTCATTTTTTATGGAACTAGTTCCCATTGTTCAAGGAGCCCTCATCCCTCTTTTAGTGGATCTTATCCTTCGACTAAGGATCTAAAACTACTTCCTTTTGGCCTATTGATCAAGCCATAGGTGGGGGGAATTGATGGAGGCTACTAAGAGTAAGCTTATTATGAGGGAATTAGGTTGGAGAGCTTATCATTCTTCGAAAGAATTGAGATCAATGGAGGAGCTTCACAACATCAAGGCACATGTTTTGTAGCTCCTTTATGTTTCTAAAATTAATACAAATAATCATTTATTCTCACTTCATTGTTTAATGGATTAATTAATCAATTTCATGGATGGTTTATGTTATTTTTATTTTTCCATTGGAATGATGTTTGTTACTAGTCTCCTTGATCACTAGTTTGAATTATTGAATCATTTATACTGCATATGCCTTTGATTCTTTGTTGTTTCCATGTTTATAGGTCTAGATTCAGGCATGGAGGAGTTGCACCGAAGCACAAAGGGTCATCAAGCATGTTGTAATATGGTATGAAATTCCTTTTCCCACCTTGTTAGCTTATAATTCAAGAAAGGATAGATTCAGTTAAGGAATTAGCTTGATTCCATATGTGTTTCTAGTTTCTGTCTAGGATCTAGGGAGATCGCTCATGTCAACTAGAGGGATTTATCCACCTAACAATATGATATGGAGGGGGATGGCCTGGAAGGACAGGTGGTAGCAGCGGAGTGGTGGGGGTAACGGGTATGTGGCGGGAGATGAGTGGTGAAGGGGGAGACACATGGCAGGAGAGGAGTGGCATAGGGACGGTCTGTTGGCAGGAGACAAGGGCGGTATTTCGAGGGGGGTGTGTGCAGGCAGTAAGTGGTATCTAGAAGGGACACCCCATAATTTGTCAGGCGCTACCACGTTAGCCCAGGGGGTTTTGGCCAAAACAGCTTTTCGGGTCCCCTGCCTCTCGTGTTAACTATAAGGAGTGTGGGGGCGGTGAAAACACTCCTTTGCCATAGATCTGGGCAGGCTCTATCATGACCATTGATTCCATCACGACTTTTATTCACATACATGACAAAAGAATTTTGTCATTTTATTACATAGCATAAAACATAAAAATCAAATAAATGATAATAACCAAGGTTTAAAACCTTATAATTTGACATTTTTTTGGAATTTTGAAAGAGGCATTTTGATTTGCTCACTATAGGGCCCACTTTTTTTATTTTTCTAGTTTTTTGTTCATTTCTTTTGTTTTTTCACATATATATCATTTTTTTATGTTCCCTACTTTATTTTTTCTCTTCTTTCTCTTTTCTTTTCTTTTCTTTTTTTTCCTTTTTTCTTTGAAGTTTTGAAAATAATTTTCAGAATAAAATCATTATTTGCAACATCTCCTAGGAGAAAAATCAACAGATAATCATCAATTGATCCTATAAATTATAGGAACCTAACATGATGGACAGAATCTCTTATGTTTTTTTAAGGTATCTGAGCATATTGTAGGTGTTTTGGATACATGAGGTATACAAGTTATGTGAAGGGGTTTGAGTAACCATATTGCAGAACTAGTTGATGTAGAGAATTACAAATAAAAGTTGAGCCAATATTTGACAACCCTTTGTCATTCTTACAATGAAGGTTCATCATTATAACAACAAAAAGAATTTTCACTAAACATGGAACATCGTACAATCATATTATCGATATTTTTCAAATTCTTCATAATTATGATGTTTGTTATTTGTTGGTAAACTAATGAAAGGACGATCTTCTGGTCATCGTAAGACCGATGGAAGTAGGAGGCAGTCTACTATCTAAATCGTACATCCTTTGATGAAACCTGTCATCGTAAGACCAATGGAAGTAGGAGTTGGTTTACATCAAAAATTCACACCCTCTGCCAAAACAGGTTGGTGTAACACTGATAGAAGTAGGAGTCAGACTACCGACAGTTCCATGGATCAAACTTTTTCAATCCACCAATAGCCCCGGGCATAGTAGTCCAAAGACTGATGGAACTATTAGCATTAATAGATTGACAACCATAAATATCTTCCAACAAACTTGGTATATCAGACACAGTTCTCTTGTGATGGTTATACTTCCCTATCGGCATATGACTGACGCTTGAATGAGTCATTCATTGTCAGAATACTAATGAGGCATGGTATTTTAAAAATATATATCCAAAAATTTCATATTATTATAAGAGGCAATTACAAGAGACCCAATTGCAAGCAATGACTACTCTATATATATGCCTAATTTCCTTAATTTTATGTTGTATGATTCTTTATTACCAAAGGGAATAAAGGAACATGAATAGCATACATATTGGGAATGGCGTTCTATTTAGACTAGTTGTGTTCCATATTTATATTTGTATTACCATACCAACTTAGTATTAGTTAAATAAGCATCACATAATTATTGTGCATGATAAGCTAACCCTTATTGAGTACCATGTAATACAAGGCTATATGTGTAAGAATCAACCATTGTATCAGCATAATTGAAGCTTCATTACACTAGTAGCAGTCAATTCAATCATAAAGTTGTTTCCATAGTGATATTACGGTTAAACCAACGTAATTTCATTAATCTTACAATATAAGAATAACTAAGAATCACACATTTCACCTAGCTTAGTAATAGTAATAAGATTCGTATCCCAAGCGTAAGTAGATTTCAAGCCCATATGAGTAATCACCTAGATAACTCTCATAGTATATTGAATAAAATATTACACTATAACCTAATATATATACTTATAAGCTTATCCCATATTGTGCTTACCCAAGGAAACTTATTTTCTAGCAGGTAAGATTTATAATAAATTGGAGAAGAGAGTAAATTATTACAACTTGTATACACCCATTCCATACAATTTTGACAAAAAGATAGAACAAATACAAGGTTTTCAATGTTTGTCTTCCTAGGGAGGGGGTGCATTCAATAGGTTGTCCCTAGCTGCTAAAGTCTCTTTCCTAGAGCTCAATATAAGAAACCAAATGAAAAACGGGAACCTATGTTGATGGCTATATTAATTCATATCATTAATAGTAGTGTCTTCTCTAGTAGTGGGATCATTATATGCATATGCAAACCACAACCAATTTTTTCTTGAGTTTATTCATGGAAAAGGCATATCATTCCACAAGTATCACCAACTCTATACTAGATTAAATATTACAAGACTATTAACTAGAAACTTCCTTAGGCCTTGTGCCAAGTGGGAGTGGGAGTGTTTGCTTAGGGCCACTGAAGGAAAACTAAGAATGTTAGGACAAGGATTTCAAGTAAAAATTATAGGCATTGAAAGCATATAAATTCAAACGAAAGGATAGATAAGAATACCAAGACAATGAAATTGAGGAAAAACAGATAGGAAATGAAAGAATATAAATCCAAATCATTCAAATTTCATGTTTTAAGTTTATATTTTTTGTTTCTAAAATATAATTTATATTTGTTTATACATACATATTTAGGTACTAATAAAGTGGAAGTTGAAAAGTACTATCTCTTTGAATGTTTTGCCTGTCCTCACATTAGGTTTTAATTTATTTTTTTTGTTGGCTTAACCCGAGGGGGATTTGAAAATTGAATCATATAGCTTACATTAAAAAGCATAACATGGCCATCGCAAACTAATTTCCCCCCTTAGCACATTGGGTTTTAATTTCAGAACATTTGTAACACTACCAAACTTCATAACTTGTTAACTCATGAAAAAAAACATAGGAAACTTCTCTTGAATTTATCACTCATAGAAACAAAATGTTACAAAAAATCAATTAACTCCTTTACAAAGGTCCAACAGACCTTCATTTTAGTGAATGGTGGTGGTGGTGGTGGTGGTGGTCATCATCATCATCATATGCTAAATTTGTTGAACTTTATAACACAAGTTGTGGTTAGATTACATGTTGCAAGGCTACTAGATAGTGACTTGAAACTGGAATTCTTTTCACAAGCACTCCATAAAATATGCTTTTTTATCAAATAAATAAATAAAAATTGCATGTACAAGGGATTTGTGAATAAATAAAGAAATAGAGTCCAATAATAATTTGTTGTATACAAGTGCATACTAGTTGCTAGTAATTCTTTCTCATAATTGTTCAAAGATGGTATGAGTTATATTTTTTTTTTAGAAATGAGTGTTTATATATTGTATTAAGTACAGTTATACCAAGTTTGTGTTCATTTGATTGTGTATGATTTGGTTGTTATGTGTGTGGCATGACTAACAATATTTTACTTTTGGAATGTTATTGTGTCTTTGGAATCAATTAATGTGATCAATGTGACTCCACAGTATGCTCGTCTCCAAGCAGGTCCTAATGGATCAGCGAAAGGAGAATTCATTGGTTGGGGAAATATTGAACTTATCAGTGACCTTCCACTTAAGACCGTGTTAAAATAATTCAAACAGTTGAAGAAAGAATATCTTGATAGGATTCCAATTGCTTCAGTTATGGAGTATGAGAGAGTTTCTTGGAAAGACATTACAGAACGAATAGAAGAAACTGGATTTGTAAGAATATTTTTTTTTGATTTGGATAACTTCATAATGTAGTCTTATGCATTATTTTTTGGAAGATGGATTTGGCATGTGACGTAAGAATGCCTTCACATTGTTTTACCTTAAATGTTATTTGTTACTTTTAAGCAGCTCAAGCTTTGAGAATGCATTGTACCAATATTGGTTTGATCAGGATGCAATTGAGATTAACTTCTCATGTCCTCATGGAATTTCTAAACACAAAATGTGTGTTGCAGTTGGAAAATATTGTTCTTTATTGGGTGGAGGTTTGTGATTGGGTAAATGAGAAAGCAATAGTACCAATTTGGGTAAAGGTGACTCCAAACGTGACAAATATTGTTGAGGTTTTCTCTCTTTCACCCATTCGAATATCATAAACTTGATAAATTTTATTAGTGGATGCTCCATTTCTTTGTCTTACATTTTTTATTCATTTTACCAATTTAGTGTTGGTATTTCTAAGTCTAACTTGTTACAAATTCTTCTTGTACAATCTAGTTTATTTCTCCTACTCATTTAATTACTTAACAATTTATTTACCATGTAAACACTAAAAATAAACACAAGTACAGTATCAACATCTACAGATCAGCAAGTGAAAGAAAACGAGCACACAAGTGACACAGTTATTTTTTGATCAATGTCCCCGGAAAAACCCAATGCAGGAAAACCGATGCAGTTATTCAGAAGGTTATATTATTATGCATTTTATCTTAGTACAACTAGGTGCCTAAACCAGTTCACCCGACAAGGAAAAATACACAGCAGAAATACCTCTATATTTGGAAACAGGTATTCAGAAAACGTGGCCCATGAAACCCTCTTTGGCACAACTGAAGCTCAGTGCTAGCCCTTCTGGCCACTGCATCAGCCCCAAGACCCTCTGAGGCATTGTGCAACCTCTAAAACCCTCTACGTCACTCCCTCTACCCTTTTCATGGATGGAGCAATCCATCTAAGCTCTGCGTTACCTATGCTGGGCTCTATCTAACCTGGACTAGCTATTGCTCTCGCTCTCTTTGCTTCTGCGCTAGTCTCCCAGTATTGTCTCTGCCTCTTTGCCTCATACTCACTACCCCTCGATGTTGATCACTGATTCAACTTTGCTTAGCAACCCCGCTCTAGAAAAATGAATGACTTATCACTCTGGTGTATTCTCCAACTGACCCTCAAGCCTCCTCTTATACTTTTCATGTTGGTCCTTCAACGGTCAAGATTACATCTCTAATAAATGGTTAATATTATATTTGGCTTGATCCATGAATTTTGGAACCTTCTAGCCTAGTTTTATATTAATACCCATTAATATTTTATTTTTTCTAAGTTTAAACTTAGGAACTCCATTAAAAATATTAATTATTTTAATATCTCCCAAACCAGTTAGAATCTGCTTAAACCATTTCTGGGCCTTGGATAGCTCATGTGCTTTAGCCTCTCCACCAATTTTCATGGCTACAAAACATTTGATGCTACCCAAAACCAACACTCCCTCTTAGCAAGGATTGTGCTCTAGTAATACTCCACAATGAGCATCACCCTGATTATTTGGCACTGATCCCTGTGCTGATGATAGGCCTCCCTGCCCAACATCCTCTACGTTGTTGCATCCAGTACTGTTTCTCATGGCCCTACCACTACCACTGCTACATCCATACAGAAACTCCCTTTACATCTATGCTGCTGCTAGTCCATCCTCCCAGCACTGCAACTGCACTGCATCCCCTCTCATCATGTTGCATCATGCTACTGCATACTTCTATTGCACTGCAACTCAGTTACTGAGAAGTAAGTAACTAATCCACCCAAATTATGACATCCCTACTAGGCTAGAAACACTCCCAATGTTGGAGCTCCCTTTGTTGCTAACAAGTGCTCCCTCTACTGACCTTTGCGCTGCTAAAACAACTCCCTACATCTTGCACCATTACACACCTCTTTGCGTCATCCTACACTGGTGAAACATTCTATGATACTCACATTGTTGTAGCCTGCTAGCCTCGCATTGTTAGGGGACTCCTGCACTGTATCACTCTCTGTTGCTCCATCCGCATCTGTCTCTACCAACATCTGCCAGTCCTTACACTCCTCTTCTGAGCTCCCATAGCAAGGTATAATCCAAGAGGTTAGGTCCCTCAAGGATCTTGTCCCTTATCTTCTGTAATCCTCCTAACTACAACTCGATGTCTCCCCACTTCTTCTCAAGTGGCACATGAGCACTCATGGCACAATCTTCCTCCTCCTCGACTTCTTTCTTTTCCTTTACAAGCACTGCCTTCAAGTCCGAAGCCTCTCCCTTGCTCTTCTTCCTATGACACTAGTTCGCAAAATGACCCAGTTCCCCACAATGGAAGCACTTAACCTTGGAGATTTCCTTCTTCTTCCTCTTCTCCTACTTTCCCGCAAATATTGGATTCGCATCCTCTTCTTCCTCCTTCATGATTTGGACTCCTTTGCTGCTACTCCCCGCCTTGGTCAGCCGTCTGTTCTCTTCTTGACGAAGAGACACCCACAGTTCTTCCCAATTTGGACGACTCGTCGTGCCCAGTATGCTCTGGAAAAATACCTCCCAATCCTTGGAAACTATATTCAGTGTGGTCCTCACCATCAATTCCTCATCCGGCGTGGCCCCTATGGAAGTTAGCTAGTCATGGATGATCTCCTTCAAGCGATCGAGAAAGACATCTATCTGCTCTCCCTTCTTCATTTGGTATTCCCTTAGCTCATTCTCTAGGAGCATCTTCCTTTGCACATAATTATGTTGGTACAATGTCTTTAAGTAATCCCACATCTCCTTTGTCATTTCCTTCTCAGCAATATATAGTACCACATGGTCCTTGACCCCATTAAGGATGATGCACTTAGCCTTCACCATTGCCTCCTCGTACCTTTCATTAATTACCGAGTCAACTGGGACAGATATCCCTCTCATGATGAAGCCCTTGAGGTGATGTTTGTCTAGAATGGATAAGATCTTGGCCTTCTAGACCACGAAGTTACACGCTCCATCTAGCCTATCCTGATCTCTCAGCCCATTCATAGCCATCTTGCTTCACTTCTTTCGACTCCTCCAAGTCTCTCTACTTTCCTCCTGGAAGTCCTCTGTTCAACTCTTGCTGAGTCTCTCAACTTCCCGTCTAGAAGTTCTCGATTTGACTCCCTATGATTCTCGATTTCCCTTATGGAAACCCCTCTACCAACATCAAGTTGCCTCACTCTAATCATCTGTGCAATTGTAATGCTAATCTAGATTCCTTTACTAGAAATCTACCTCGGTAACAACTCCCTCCACATTGATCTTTCCCTGTTAGGTATTGTTCTGACCATAGTACCCCACCAACTTCGCTCCAAAAATTACCCAGAGCCTCCTATACCCCAACAACTTGAAGGACTGAGCCACTTGGCTCTGTACAATCTCAGCACCGGAAAATCAGCTCCCCCAACCAACTGCGTCAGCCCTCCTGGTCTCTGTGTGGATCTGTGTGAGCTTGATTCTGCCTCCCTTAACCTCTGCGCTACCTTTCTCTGGACCAGAGTAATGACGCAAACCCTATGCTTCACTTCTTCCTCTGTCGTCTTCTGCAAGGATCAGCTTTGTCACTCGGGACAGCTGAATCTGCTACAAATTCTCTGCTTGGTTGATGCCTTAAGTTTTCCTTTGATCTGCGTCCACACTCTGATACCATGTTGGAATTTCTAATTCTAACCCATTAGAAATTATTCTTGTACTGTCTAGTTTATCTCTCCTACTTGTTTAATTACTTAACAAGTTATTTATCATGTAAACACTGAAAATAAACTCAAGTACAGTATCAACATCTACAGATCATCAACTAAAAGAAAACAAGCACATAAGTGATACCATTATTTTTGGACCAATGTCCCTGGAAAAACCCAATTCAGGAAAACCGGTGCAGCTATTTAGAGGGTTATATTATTATTTAGTTTATCTGAGTACAACTGTGTGTCTAAACCGGTTCACCCGACAGAGAAAAATACACGGCAGTAATACCTTTATATTCGGAAACAGGTATTTCGAAAACCTGTCCCACAAAACCTTCTCTGGCACAACTAAAGCTCAATGTTAGCCCTTCTGGCCACTGCGTAAGCCTCCTACTAACATGTGTCAGCCCTTTGAGGCACTCCACAGCCTCTAGAACCCTCTGTATCACTCCTTCTACCCTTTGTGTGGATGACACAGTCCCTCTGGGCTCTACGCTGCCTCTGCTGGGCTCTGTGTATCCTGGACTGGATGCTGCTCTCACTCTCTCTGATTCTGCGCTGGTCTCCTAGTTTGTCTCTGCCTCGTACTCACTACCCCTAGTTGTTGATCACTGATTCAACTTTTCTTAGCAACCCCGATCTAGCAAAATGAATAACTTATCACTCTGGTGTACTCTCCAACTGACCCTCAAGCCTCCTCTTATACTTTTCATGTTGGTCCTTCAACGACCGAGATTACATCTCTAATCAATGGCTAAGATTAGGTTTGGCTTGATCCATGACTTTTGGAACCTTCTAACCCATTTTTATGTTAATACCCATTAATGTTTTATTTTTCCTAAGTTTAGACTTAGGAACTCCATTAAAAATATTAATTATTTTAATATCTCCCAAACCGGTTAGAATCTGCCCAAACCATTTCTAGGTCTTGGATACCTCATGTGCTTTAGCCTCTCCGCCAATTTTCATGGCTAGAGCACATCTGATGCAACCCCAAATCAACATTTATAAGGGACATTAGGTCATATTGCATGACTTGGTTTTTTTGTATTGATAAGACAAAGCCAGTTTATTCATTGAATAGATAAAATTGTGTTGAAAGTGAAAAGTTAGGAAAGAACAGTAAAAATTTTGAAAAATGGGGAGGCAATAGTAATGAATCAAACAAATGGGCATCTTGGTATAACAAAAATAATTCATCTTTGTATTTCAATGCTATTGTTGTTATGAGAAATACAGAATTCTAATTGTGTTTGTTGCTCACACATAAATTTAAAATTGTTAAATAAAATTATAATTATTTATTACTCTTCTATGATTTTAAGTTTCCTAGATTATTTTAGGTAGGATTAAATCAAGCTCTTTCCACCAATGTTATATATATATATATAGCCAACGAGAGTGGCATTAAGGGTAGGAAGTGAAGGAATTGTGGCTATTACATAATTATGAGTGTAATTGGAATCAATATTGACACACTACGACATGAACCTTGTGTGGAGGGTAGGAAGTGAAGTAATTGCATCTATTACACAATTATGAGTGTAATGGGAATTAATCTTGATAAATTGCAACATGAACCTTGTGTGGAGGGGTGAGCAGTAGTACTTAAGAACAATTTATTTGATTATATTTTGCAATATATGTCTCCATATTAAATTGTTGAATGCAATTTGTTTAATTGTCTCATGTTTTTTGTCTCCTTCACAATTGATTTGGTCTCTACATCTATTCATCCCCTAGTGTATATTCTTCAAATCTTGTGTATCCCACTTCTCTTGCAAAAGTAATGTGAATTGCATAGATGATGAAGTTTGAATTTCTTGATCAAACATTATCACTTTATAACATAGGAGGAGTTGAAAATTGAAGTCATGTTGTTGAGTTTATTCTGCTTGGAGAAAACATTGTTAAGGTATGGTTATTATTTGAACAATTGATGTTATTATTCTTAAAATTTCTATGTAGCACAATGTTTTCAACTTTTGATATTGATTTCAAATTTCAAAGCAAAGTATTTTTGAAATCTAATGAAGAAAAACTATATCCTTCCCTAATGGAGTTGCCACTAATGTTAAGGAGAAACATTAATGTAGACAAGTGAGCACTCCCTTATATATTACATTGATCCAAGATAATTTTTGGGAAAAGTAGTCTTGGTGAAGGTAGAAGCAACTAACAGAGTCAGTAAAGACAAAAGAAACAAGAAAACTTGGTGAAAGTAGAAGTATCTAGTAGACATTATGAAGAAGCAAACAAGTAGTTTGGTGGCTATAAATATTTACAACAAAGGGGATTGGTGTCTCTTGTAGGTTGGTACCTAGAAAGCAGTAGAGGTGATTAGTTTCAAATGTAAGTTGGTGCTTACAAATTAGCAAAAGGGATTGATGTAACAGTAGTTTGGTTCCTACAAGATATTTTATATAAAAAGTTTTTGTTGTTTTCTGTCATAAGGGTTTCCATGTATATCTTGTGCTACCTTTTAAATTTATGATATTGATGTTTTATGATGTTTGAATAGATTTAAATAAGTAAAACAACTCATTATATTGTTTCACCCCCCACTCTGTATAATTATGAATTACAACAATTGGTATCAGAGTCAGTTCCTTCAAAAGAAATCTAACCAATGGAAGGTATATCTCAAAGGGGACATGGTTAGTCAATATGGATCTTACACAATCAGGGATCCATTATTGGATCCCTCAAATTATTATGTCTAGAAGATAAGAATGAGGGCACATCTAATGTCTCTTGGTGTTGATGTTTGGTGTTTAGTGATAGAAGTTATAAACTTCCAAAAAATCCTCCAATAGATGAATATGAGAAGATTGCTTATGTAAATAATTCCAAAGCAATGAATGTGATTTTGAATGGTCTTGATAAATCAGTTTTTGTCAAGGTAATGTATTTTGAATCTGCTAAATAAATTTGGGACAAGCTTCAAATCATATATGAAGAGATGATAAGGTAAAAAAAGGATAAACTTCAAATTCATAAAACACAATTTGTAATTTTAAAGATGAATGAAGAAGAAGACATTGAAAAAAAATCCTTCGATTAGATGAATTTGTGAACACTATTAAAGGATTGGTTGAAAAGATTTAAGAATTGGAAATTCTTCAAAAAGTCTTCTGGTCTCTTCCATTGAGGTTTAATCCAAAGGGTTCAAATATTGAAGAAATAAAATATCTCAAAAAATTGAAGATAGGTGAATCACATGGAGAACTCACTATATATGAGATGAGAATAGGAAAAGAGAAGTCTGGACTAAAGGAAGAAACCTTCAAAGCATTGAAGAAAACAAAAGGACACAACAAGCATGATCACTTCAACCCTCAATAATATGAAGAAGAAGCTCAATTTGTGAGAAATCTAAAAAGAGGATTTGGAAAATATAAAGGTAAGATACCATTCAAATGTTCTAAGAGTGGTGGAATAGTTCATTTTTCTTCAAAACTTCCATATAGAAAATCAAAAGATGGTGATGAAAAAGAACATATAAATATAGGCAAATTTCATAAAAATGGAAGATCTCTCAAGAAGAAAAGTTTATATTCCAAGGAAGATAGTACCTCATGAGAAGATAGTGATGAATATACATATGATAATGATAAAGAAGAATGCCTACTCATGGTTTTGGAACTCAAAAATATAAATAATATGCAATGAAATGTATCTCAAAAGGAACCAACAAAGGCAGAGGTAATCTTCCACTTTGTTTCAATTGTGGTAATGAAGGTAATTTTACTTCTATATTTCCATATGAAAAATATGAATGCAATGATGATGAAGATTATTTTCTAGTCATGAATTCTTAAACTATTGATCCAAAAAATAAAGATAACGAGGAAGAGAAGACAAATGCAAAGGAGGAAATTCAAGGTAGGAAAATTTTTCAAGGTGAGCTCTCAACTGCCTTAGAAGAGATAAAGGATCCAAAATAATCAACAAAAGTAAAATGGATCTATTGTAGGATTATGAAGATAAGGATCATGATGAAACATATAAAATGGTTTCCATCCTTAAAACTCAATTAGAAGAAGCAAGGAGAATGAAATAAGTGGGGGCAAGCTAGTTAGAAGAAAAGGAAGGATATTGTGAGAAACTAGAAGCTAGGATTGTTTCCTTGAGAAATGATCTTGAAAAGGAAAAAGATTATCTAAAGTTTGGAAGGAGATATGAAACATTGGATAATATACTCAATAGCTAGAGATCCACTTTTATTAAAATAAGCATCAGTTATCATGGAGTTTTCAAGGGAGACTCAAGTGCAAACACATCAAAGATAGAGGATTTTATAAGACCCCAATAAATAACTATGAAGGAAACAAATATAGAAATTATTGTGAATATGGCCACAATCCATTTTCTCCCTTATCATATCACATTGAATGTTTGAATTTTGGATAGAAATATTGTGATTGCAAAAGCAATCTATTAAGGCCTCGAGATCAAAGAAGAAAGAATACATCATCATCAATAGAAATCAAAGTATGAAGATATAGATACGAAATCAAGAGCAATGTGAAGAATTAAATCTAGATTTATGCATTCAAGATAAAGAAATCAAATGGTGTATATAAAATGGATGCTCAAATCATATGATAGGTGATAAAAGAAAATTTATCTCTCTTAAGGAAGTTAAAGGAGGTAGTGACATCCTTGGAAATAATGATACATGAAGGATTATTGGAAAGGGAACAATCAATCTTGATGATAGGAGGACAAAAACTTCAAATGTTCTACTTGTTGAAGTACTGAAGCACAATCTATTGAGTGTAGGTCAAATGATTGATCAAGGGTATGATACCACATTCAATTCCAAAGGATGTGAAATAAGAAAAGCAAGTTCAAGAATATTAGTATAAAATTCAATTAGGTCTCCAAAAAATGTATATGCCCTCAATGAAATTAAAGAAATAAAAACTCCTCAATCGGAGTAATATCCCTAATATATTATTAGTAAAAGAGAGCATATCTTCAAGTGAAGCAAGATATGGTAGGTCTCATCCAAAGGACGAGAGTGTTAGAAAAAAATCTATAATGGAGGACTAATGAGTGTACATGATCTAGACAATAGATGATGTGTGAATAAAGTGAAGTAAATGATGTATTTCAATTAATAATGCTGCATAATTTTAGGGGGAGCAACATATTTCCCTTGATATCTGATCTGAAAATGAAACTTTGATTGTCCTCTGACACTTTGTAAGTATGATAAACTTGGGTATTTAAATGAAAAATTAGTTTTCAACTTCTTCAAAGATGAGTGGTTAAGTTTTCACATGAAATTAAAAGTGAAACAAATTCATATGTAACTCAATATGATAAACATCCAGAGAAGAAACAAGCAAGTGATAACAGGATTCACCCCTCCTGGGCTACGTATTTGGGTCCTGCTCCAATGCTAGGCTGCTTTATTGATCTCGGTATCAACAGAATATAATACACCTCATTAACTCTAGAGTGACACTATTTCTCCTACAAATAAATATTCTCCTATATACAACTCTCACTCAAAAATATTACTCCCTACAGGAAGTCATGATGGTGTCAAAGAAAAGGACTCTCTCACAATAGGTCCTTGTACTGAAGCTGAGATAAAAAACCATAAAAAAATACAATTACTTCATGAAGTGTTGAAAAGGTCATTTCCCATAAGCACACTGAGAAAATACTGAAAATAGGTTCTCTACTAAAGTAACAATTGTTGTAGATACATATGGAAAGCTTCAAAACCCTCAGTTAGGCTCTTTACATGCTCATCAAGGTCTCTATATGGAATCAAAACAATCTTTGCCTGCAACACTAAAGGAATTGGCTTTGAAAAAATTCCAACATACAGTGATCAAATAAGAAATTTGATGTTTCCATTGAGTTCAAAACACCCAAAAACACTTGTCTAGGCTCTTCTTGGACTCAAAAAGACTAAAAATCAACCTAGTTATGCCTCATGGAAGTTTTCTCTATTAATTGTCCTACAAAATGGAAAAATTGGCAAGTTGGGCAACCAATTTGTCCCTTTGATAGACCACCAAGAAAAACTTTCTCCTAGGACTAGCAAAATTCCCATAGCAATTGGAGCAATTTTTTTCCTCCTTAACCACACCCATAAGGCCTTAAGCACCAAGTTTTTAGCCCCACTCTCAAGCACATGGGAGCCATGTGGCCATGGGTTGGGCTAGCGACCTGCCCCTATTGGCTCCTCTTTGTTGGTGGTCATATCGAGATCCATGTGGTCGTGGACTGGGGCCACCCATCAGTCCTTCATCCCAAGTCCTTCGCCATCGATCACGTTAATTTTTATGGGATCGGGGGTCAGGAGTGGGCTAGGCACCTCACAGCCCACCCTTTTCTGTTTGGCTCTCGGTCATTCGTTAGCGAAAGAATGGGGGGCTAGGATAATTGCCAACTCCCACTGCCTTCACGCCTCATCATGTTTTTGTGGTGTTGAATTTGACCAAGGTTGGGGCCATGTGCCCCGGCCCCTACCCCAAACACTAAAACCAGTTGAATTTAAATAAAACTCATAGCCATAGTGTATTAAGAAACAAAGTTGTGGCATGGAGGTAAGTCTGTGGACTATTGTGTGGGAGGTTGAGGAGTTGAACCCCTTCGAGGCTGGTCAACCCTTATAAAAAAAAAATCCAATCACAGAGGGCCATGTGATGCTCTCTCATTGGACCACATGGTACCTCATCATTGGACCACTTCAAACACCCAACCAACCAATCAAATGTCACCACCTCAACCTGTACGTCACTGTCATGTGTCGAGCCCAAATTGGTCCTCTTGTCTTTCATACATCCTAGTCAGCATCCTAGTCAACCCTACAAGTTCACTTTTAAGTTGTTGGGAAAAAAAAATTAGAACATCATAACTCTCTCATACATCGTTAGATTGATGTGATTCAAGCGGCGTTGGAATCAAGATGACAAACACTATGATTCAGCACTAGTTTTGGTTGATTCTGATCACTTTCATTTTTT
>APFE030892576.1:6769-25922 GCA_000404065.3 Pinus taeda
TTCTGCCCTCCAAGTTCTCTTGTGTAAGTATATCTTTGACAATTGGGCTTGGCACATAGGCTATTATGTGGGAATAGAGGATGTAAATCCTGAAGTCCTTAATGGCTTTGACCAGGGCATAGGCCTGCTTTTCCATGATCTGATAGTTAAGGGGTGCATCTCTTAGAGCTTTGCTAAAGAAAGCAATAGGTTTTTCATTTCCTTGATCATCTTTCTGTAGAAGAACTGCAGCAATTGTGTGTTGGGAGGCAAAGGAGAATATGATGAACTCTCTATCAAACTGGGGGTTGGTGAGGACAGGGGTTTGAGTTAGGGCAAACTTGATGCCTTCAAAGGCTTGATTTGTTTCTTCCGTCCATTTTACTTTTGAATCTTTTCTGAGCATGTTGTTGAGCAGTCTGCTTAGCTCAGCCAAGTTAGGGATAAATCTCCTCAGGAAATTGATTTTTCCTAAAAAGGCTTGTAATTCCTTTATATTTCTTGGATGATGCATTTGCAGGATGGCTTGGATTCTGTCTGGATCAATTCTGATGCCATCTTTGGAGATAATGTGACCCAACAGTTTTCCTTCCTCCAGACCAAACAAGGACTTCTTAGGATTCAAGGAAATTCCATATTTCCTACAGGTTGTAAATATCTGCCTTAGATGTTTTAAGTGGTCTTGGTCAGATTTGGAGAAGGGTGTGAGATCATCTAGATAAATGACAAGAAAGTCATGAATCTCTTTAGCAAAAGCAATGTCCATTGCTCTTTGGAATGTGGCCCCTGCATTTTTCAAGCCAAATGGCATTTTAACATATTTAAAGGTTCCCCATGGGGTTGTAAATGCAATTTTGTCCTGATCATCAGGATGGACCAGAATCTGGTTGAAACCTGAGAAGCCATCAAGCAAGGAAATCCTTGAGGCCCCAACTACTCTCTGCAAAATGTGGTCCATCTTAGGTAGGGGGTAGTTGTCTTTCAATGATACTTGGTTGAGGTTTCTTAAATCCACACATAGCCTAATTTCACCAGTTTTCTTCCTTGTGGGGACTAGGTTTGAAATCCAATCAGAAAATCTAATTGGTGCTATTATGCCTGCTTTAAACATCTTCTGTACTTCTTGCTCCATTGTTGGGAGGAGCATGGGATTAATTCTCCTTAATTTCTGTTTAAAGGGTTTCTGATTTGGCTTGAGTGGGATTGTGTGTTGTATTACAGAGGTGTCATAGGATTTAAGATCCTCGTAGCTCCATGCAAACACATCCTGAAATTCTTTAAACAGGTCAATGTATTTGGGCTTTTGATCAGGAGGTAATGCAGCAGATAGTTTGATGATTTTGGCTTCTTTAGGGGTCCCAATGTTATGCTCTTCTATGGCAGTGTTTAGGGGTTGTAGTTTTGGTTTATTGGGAATGTCATTTGAGTCAAAAATGTCTTCCAAAGGGGCTAAGCCTATTGGAAGGAAATTATCCTTCAATTCTATCACCTCTGTTTCATAATCAGCTAAATCCTCATATTTATCTGGCTTGATTCCTTGTATGTTGTGTTGATTGAAGATTGTAGGATTTAGCATTTGGTTGGCTGTTTCAGGTGATATTATTTGGTTATGGTATTTATCATGAATTTGCAGTTGATTTTCTGTCTTGAGTATTTGTGATGGACTTGCTGCCTCAGTGTCTATGTATAGCCCTGAAAACTCTTCTTGTAAAGTCAGAAAATTATTTATTTGTGTGTCACTATCAAACACCTGCCAGTGCTTCACATTGTTTGGGACAGATGGCCTGTGTTTTATTTCAGCTGTGAAACAGTGATGAGGCTCGAAAGGGAGTTTGTAGGTACTTGCAAAGGTAGCTAGACTATGGGCATGTAGGTTTTGAGCTCTAGGGATTTTGGTGATCTGGAATTCAGTGAAGGATTCTAGTAGCTCAGTGGCAGCAGACCTGTAAGACCTCAATCTCTTGTCATTGGTAACAAAATTGCCTTTGATTTGTTAGATTACTAGGTCTGAATCTCCTAGTATTGACACTTTTATGGCTTGCAGGGATTGTACCAACTTGAGGCCTAGTAGGAGGGCCTCATACTCAGCCATGTTATTAGTGCATTTGAAATTTAGTCTATAAGCTCTGCCTTGTGCATGGCTGTTCTGTTTATTATGGATCCAAATTCCAGCTCCTGCCCCTAGCTTGTTGACTGATCCATCAAATTCTAGGAACCACAGGATTTCATGTTGTAGGGAAGGTTGAATAACATCAGTGCAGTTTGGGTTTATGAGTCGAAGTTTGGATTGTTTTTTGTTTAGTTTGACTTCTGGGGCAGTTTTCTCATTTAGTGGGATCAACTTTGTGTGCAGAGGTGTTGTTTGTTTATCACTATCCAGATTTGTTTTGAGTGTCTGATTTTTATTTTCACATGTTTTGCCCTCTTGCACATTCTCTTCTTCTAACTCAACCGATGTTTCCCTCTCAAATTTTCCTTCATTAATCAGCTGATCTGTTTCAATTATCTGAGTTTCTACACTATTTGGGTGACCTATGTTGTCATTGAATAAAATATATGAGTCTATATCAGAATGGACAGCATATATGGGGAAGTTTTGAGGCTTCTCTGTAGTGCTGACCATGTACTTCATTAGAGACTCTCTATACAACCTCTTGGGTTGACCAAAGACTGTGATAGTAGCATAGGACATGTCCAATTGGAGGGACCCTTGAAGTTTAGCCCCCCATGATCTTGATAATAACATCCCATATTTGGGTGGGATATCAGCAACAACAACATCCATCAGGATTGTTTTGTTCGGATATTGGACCAGGGATACACACAAATCTTTTATCAGGCCTAGGCATTTGACCTGGCTGGAATCAAATGAAAACAGGTCCTTGTATGGCCTGGTGATATCTAAATTCAGTCTTTCCATGACAGCCTTTGGCATCAGGTTATGAGAAGCACCTGAGTCAAACATTGCATTGTGTAATATTTTATCATGAATATGTAAGCTGACATAGAAGGGTAGAATCCCTGTGCCTGCTGATTTTCCATCAACCTCTGGACCAAACAGTAATTCCGGGGTGTCATCCAACACATTGACATTGTCCACATTTACAGTATCTTTGTTTGGAGTCAATTGGAGGGATTTCTCAATCTGCTGTTTATAGATTTCATTCTTGGCTAGCTCTGCCAGAGGGATGGCTATTTTTAGTTTTCCAATTTCAGCTTCTAGGTCAAAGGGTTTTTCAGCTTGGATTTTAGTGCTATGGGTGAGCCCCCTTTCTTTATTTGGTATGGTTTCCTCTTGATTTTGGGGCTTATTTTTCTCAGTCACCTCTTGAGGCTTTTTGTTTGAATTGGAGTGTACAGGTGATGTAGTTTGTGGGGTTTGTGTATGTTCAGTAACTTCTTCAATTGTTACTTCCTTAGTTAGTGAATCAGTTGCATTTATTGGTTCTGTTACTATGGCACTCTTAGGCTGCTGTCTATCCTTGGTTTTTTCAGGTTGTGTGAAGTTTACAGTCCTACTTCTTAGTTTGTATTGTTTGTGGACCTCATAGACCGCAGTGTCATAGCCTTGTTTGAAATCAAATGATTCACCTGACTTTGTTTGGAACTGTTTACTGTCTTCTTCTTCATGATCCTCTTGACTTAGGAAGACATGGTGCTCATCATCAAGGCCCATCAGGTGGATATGGGTGTCATCCACTTGCTCTTGTGATGTGGATGTTTCAGCATAGTTTTCTTGAAATGGAGGTCTTATTTCTGGATCACTGTTGGCTTTTCCCCCACTAGGATTTTGGTTCCTTCTAAAGTTTGGATTTCTGTTAGAGTTATTTGGTGCCTCCCATGAGGACTTTATTTCCACAGACTCTACCCTGTCTCCCAACCTCTTCATACCAGAAATTATGGCATCTAATTTTTGGTCAAAGGCCGAGGGTTCCTCCTTAAAGGCAACTCTCTTTTCTAATTTAGCCCTATTTCTCTTGGCAATTAGGTTTGCCTCAACTGTCACAACAACTTTCTGGGCTTCTTCAAGGGTTTGAGGGGCTCTTTCCTTTAGCTAGTAGGCCATGTCTGGGTAAAATCCATCTGGGAATTTATATAGGGCCAAATCAGGAGGGGGTCTCAGGTTTTGAGGTATAGCATTATACACATTGTTAAACCTAGCACAGTACTCCAAAACTGTCTCTTGAGGGCCTCTTTTAATCATGTCATACTCCCCAAGTATATGTAGAGGATCCTTCTTTTTCTCCCATCTGTTTATGAAGGATTGGTAAAGCTCATCAGGGTTATTAATGGTGTTTGCAGGAAGTGATCTGAACCAGGTTCTCACATCCCCTGTTAAGCTTTGGACAAATATCCTCATCCTCACAGTATCATCATCTATTTCATAATTTTCAAAGTGGTCTTGCATTCTCTTAGCATGCTGGATAGCAATATAAGGGCCAGTGGAGTCAAAATATGAGATTTTGTCTTGATAATCTTGAGGTAAAGCCACAGGATTGGCTGGTAATTGCAAAGGTGCATATCTCATAGCCATGTTGACAAGATTCTGAGGATTGACAAGGGCAACTGGGATCACAGGGGTAGTGGGTACCACAGGGGTAACAGGTATGGAGGGATTAGGAGTGCTGGTCAAGAGAATGTGTGTAGGGTAAGAAGATGTGGGCGGGGGGCTTTGTGATGTAGATGGAGAGCTAGGGCAATTGGGAGTGGAACGGAATAAGATTTTGATTGGAGTGGAGATTAGGTTGGGGTGGACTGTCTCTGGACTAAAGTCAGCGAGGTCTCCTTGTTGCTGCTGGTTCCTAATTTGTCTTGGGATTGTATTGGGATTATCAAAGACAGCAGGAGGGTTGGGATCAGGATTAGCCCTAGTGTACCGAAGACCCTTCTTGGGAGCCAGTTTCTAAGCTAGTCCTTTGAAATATTTCTGAAAAAGTTTGTAGAGCAAGGACTGGACAAGAGCTCTAAAAGATTCTGTGTATCTGTATAAGGTAAAAAAGAGGTCTGAGTCAGCTCCACCTTAAGGCTACAGATGTTTGTGTGGGAGCAGCTTAAAGGTGTCTTAACTGATATTCAGACTGTGAGTGCGGTTTCTTGATAGATTTTCAGACCTTTAGATCCTGTTCGATCCCCAGTGGAGTCGCCATTATGTTATCACTCAGGTTGTTCCCTTTGACTCCCAAGGGAATAGCAGCCGAGGTAACCACTGACCAATCTTTTAGCTGCAGGTCCTAGTCTACCTGCAACCAGAGAGGGCTCTCTCTGTATAGCTTTATCTTTGTTTGATGACTGTTTTAGACTAGTTATGATGCACTGTTTGTTTGATTTTGGTGGGTTGATGATTTCTTTTTATAACTGAAATTTGGAAATTACTGGACAGTTTCTTCCATTGGGCAATGGAGTTGAGATGTTTATGTTTTTTAGGAAATAGATATGTGAAGGCTAAATGTTGCTGCAGAGCAAGTTAGGCATATGTGAAAACAATATATCAGATATGTTGATGGGTGGTGGAACATTAGTAAGTGATAGGCAATTAAGAATTTTTCACTGTGCTAATGAAGAAAACATGGAAATAATGCTTTGAGAGCAGTTAAGAATTCTTTAAACAGTATTCACCATGTTAGGATAAGCTGAAATATGAGCAGTTAAGAATTCATATCTATGGCTAATCCAACAGAAAACATATTTAGTAAATAAAGATTGAGCATAGGGTGTTCAGACCAAATCCTAGGCTATTCTTTTTCTCTATTTACCGAGATTATGGAAACACGGAATTATGGAAATAACAAGAAAACATACACAGTTAGAAGAAACTTATTGGTTTAGCAAACGACACAGGAATTCTGCAACAAACACAGAGCTTCAACATATCCATCTCAGACAGTATTGACACCAGCAATCTCCATCAAGCAATTTTATTAACAAAGTCCTCAGTTTACAACAGAGTTCTTCAGAGAGAAAAAATACTCTTACAACCGACCCTCAGTGCGTTATCTGAGGGGATATTTATACAAAAATAGGGTGAAAATATCTTAGTGAAGAGTTTATGGTGCAATAAATTGCACCACCAACTCTCTTACAAAAGTAAATGATACATAAATGTAACCCTAAACAGGCTGAGATAGCCGACATTCCTTTGTCAGGCAGATTTGACTTTTGGCTGCTTTAAGTAGGTGGTAGCAGTGCTTTAAATGCTGCGTTCTTTGGCTTGATATTCTGAGTGGATTGCTGAGTCACCTGTAGGCAGCTTGCTGTACCTGTTCTGCTGACCTGTTGCTGACCTGCTCTGCTGACCTGTTGCTGACCTGCTCTGCTGACCTGTTTGCAAAAATGGTAAACAAACAATGTGGATTTATCTGGGCAAAATGTCCAACATTGCTTGCCACCAATCAGCCAGGGACAACTGATGTCTCCTCATTTTCACCACTACCTCATCTGCCTCTGTAAGTCTATAAAAATTGGGAGGCACCTCAAACAGGTGATTAATCTCATGTTCTATGAAAAATAAATTCTCCAGCTTGTCATAAAGGGTTTGCCCAGATGGGGGCCCTGTTTCTTCTGTGGAGCTGCTGGAGGCTGTGATATGGTTTTCCACATAGTTATCTACCCTTGTCATATAATGCTTATAGGGCAGCAGCTGTCCTGCACCAGATACCAAACTTGGGAGACCTTTGTCCTGCAAAATAGCCATTTTGGCTATGAACTCATCTATTTCTTCTTTCATCTCCTGGCATTTCCTTTCTAGTGTTTGGCTGAAGTTCCTCAGTGTTAGCACCTTTTTGGCAGTGAGGATTGCCTCCGTCCTGCTGGATATGTGTAAGTCAGCCAGCTCCTCCCTAGTGCGATTATTAAGGAAGTGGATCATCTTAGTTGCCTGTTCAGGCATTATTCCCAGGACTGTCCTGGCTCTCTGAATTTCTGTGTGAGCTATTTCTGTTAGCTCTACCTGCTCAAAAATGGATTGGATTGACCTCCATTGGTCTTCCATAGATTTGCAAATTTTAGCCCAAACAATCCTTTTTATTTCTGCTAGGGTGTTGCCCAGCATCAACTCTTTCTGTAGAGCTTTTATTTTGGCCTCCAAGGCCTTTACTTCTCTCTGCTTTTCTGCCACAGTCATTTTTGACTTGTCATAACTGGCTTTCAGCTTGGCCAGTTTCTCCTTGGCAGCATTTATTTCTGTGACTTGGCCCTCCAGCTCTTTGACAGCCTTCATCATTTTTTCCATGCTTAGGCTGGACTCTGCTGCTGCTGTGGCTTCCACAGTTGCCCCAGTTGCTGATGTAGCAGTGGTAGGTGCTGGAGCAGTGGCAGGTGCTGTTGTGATTTGAGCTCGAGGGGCAGATTGGAGGTTTGTGGAGGTCTGTGGTGGCTGGGAGGCAGTCTCCCCTTGTTTATCCTGCATGGCTTTCTCCAATTCTGCCTCCATCTCCACTATCCTCTGGTTCATGACCAGGAGTAATTCCATAGCTTTGTCCACCTGCTTTTCTTGGGCAAGCTCTGCTATGTCAGGATGGATAGTAGGAGGCAATTTTGCCTGCCTCCTCAATGCAGCTATGTCATCCTCTTTCTTCTTTATAAGGGCCTTGACACCCTTTGGATCCTTTGGGTCATGCCCAAGATCAACAATTATGTCCTCCAGAGTTTTTATTCTATTATCTTTGGCAGAGGAGGACAATCTTTCCAAATCCAGCTGTCTGTTGGTGTGCTTCAGAGATTCTTTTAGCTGATGGGCCAGCATTGCCCTATCAGCAAGTGTTGCATACACCATTTCCCCGGTTTGCTTGTGCAGCTCAATTTGGTCCATGGGGTGTATGTCTTTGGCAAAGACCTCCAGATTAGTTTTGTAGTAGTCAGCTGGGGTCTTTGGGTGTGGAACTCTAGGTTTAAGATGAGTGAATATCATCTTTTCATCCTTGAAGTCAAAGGCAGCCATCAATCTTTGTTTTTTGGTTGGGGTGGTGTTGAGGAACTGCTCATATAGTTGCACTCTCAGTAATTCATTCTGAGCCTTGATCTCCATGAACCCTTCTTTGACTGTGGCCTGCTTCTGGCCCTGCTGTCTGGAGGAAGATACCTCCACAGTGTGCTGTTGAGGCTGTTCAACCTGTGCTGAGCTGGTGGCCGTCTGTTGGCTTTCTTGCCTTTCCCTGTTCTGGCTCTCTTCCAGTTCTTCTCTCATTTCTTCTTCTGCTTCAGGGTCTGTCCTTGGCCTTTTGGCCTCTGGTTGCTGCAATGACCCTGTAGGAGGTGTTATCTCTTCTCTGTCCCTTTTCTTCCCTCTCTCATTATTTAGAGGGGTCTGCAATACTAGGTTTTGGATTTGTTCAGTTTGCAGGGGAGGAGCCTGTGTTGTTTGTTGGTCTTTCGAGGCACTAGGCTTCCCTGTTTCTGTCTCTTGATGCTCATCCATCTTCTCCTTTCCTTTGGAAGTTGTTGCTGGAGCTTGCTGGATGTCCTGTGTAGTTGAGGTGCCTTCTTCTGCCTGGATTGTCTGCTTGAAGACCTGTTGACAAGAGTCCAAGTCAAGAGTTTTTTCCAGGTCTTTTACATTTTGTTCCATTAATTCTTCCTGAGTCAACTCTTCTACTATTGACCCAGGCACCCATTCATCCTGATTTGCAAACTGTTTTACTTGTGAGAGGGGGGTGTGGTTATAGGCGTGCAGCCTGTATTTGACTCTTCTTGCACTTATGAAACCTTCAGGGTCATAAGGGACCCACCAGAAACTCTTCTTGAGTCTGAGTTGCTGTCCTAGTATTTGGTCAGCTTCCTGCCAACCATCCTTTTTGTTAATTGTGAATGGGCCTAGGTGATCCCTGAATTTCAGGTTGGCCTTTTTCTTGGCGCTATGAAAATGTGTTAGGTCTGAGTTTATCAGCTACCTATAGTACTCCAGAGCAAATAATCTCATAGGCACGTACTTTGGGAGTCTGTAGGGGCAGAGCTCACAGCCATAGATTCTGATAACAGAGTGGTTTTGGTACAAGTACCAGTCACCAATTTTGTAGCTTCTGGATAGCTGCAAAATTTTCTGCATATCCTTGGATAGTCTTGCAGGGGGAGTCCTCTTTAGCAGGCAGATGACTGGATATACAAATTGATCAATAAACTCACAGTATGAGTAGGGGGAATCCTGAACCTGGTGAAAGACTGAAGACCAGAAGATCACAGACCTTCTTTCCCCTTGTGAGTCTAGCTTCTTGATTGAGCATTGGAAGCTGTCTGTCTGGTAATACAAGAATAAGTTGTAAATGTATGAGGAATATTTAAATATTGCCTCCCTGTCCAGTCTAGTCAACTGATCATGTATCTTGATGGCAATGTACTTGGCATAGTTGTATTTGATAGCAGGGGGCTTCATAGGGCTGTATGCAGACAGCATGACCAGCACAGTTATGTCAACATGTTCATTGGTGGTGAACCCCAGCACAGAGGTCACCATGTCTATCAGCAGCTTGCTTACTTCATTGAAATCATTATATGAGAAAGGGGGTGGCCCAGAGGGCTAGCAGTCTGCCTTCATGAATTTTCTGGCTATGGCTTCAATGTTTGGATCAGAGAGTCTGGAGCCCACATCTAGCAAATAATCCATGGAGAAAGGGTACATCAACTGGGTCTGTTTATAATTAAGCATCTGGTTAATGGAGTCTGGAGTTATATGAAAGAGGATGCTCCCAGATGGAGACCTCACAGCCCTGAGCTTCTGGTCATAATTTTCTGCACACAGATGGATAATTTCCAGGAATATATTGACAGAAGGCAGAAAGTAAGTGGGCAGATTGGACTGCCATACCCCATATAGGTCACTGCTGTCTAAGTGAGTGTTCCTTAATTGACAGTAGGTCTGCAGATGGCTTCTTTGTGCCACAAAATCTGTGATGAGAGCATCATCATCCACCAAAGGTATAGCTTCTAGCTCTCTGTTGGGTGGGTTAATGGGCAAAGCATCCAGAGCAGCTGAAGCTTCCATTGTTTTGGTCTTTGCTGGTAGTTTCCACTGTGCTTCAAACTTGGTTTTAAGAGGAATACTGCTCTCTGTCTGCAGTGAGCAGTCTTGGAAGTTTCTTTTAAAAGGCTGTCACAGGTTTGACTGCTCTGGGGGGCACTCTGTTTCAGTATGGCAGAGTGTTTTTTAGCTGGATAGCTGGTCAATTGTAGAGGTTTGCTTATCAGAGGTGAAGGAGGATGCAATGCAGTGTTTTTAAGCTTGTGGCTGGGCCCTATAATTGCCCTTTTGTGGGAAAATTGGGCAGAGTTTCGGCTTGTCGCAGGTTTCCTTGGGAGTTTTTCTGTGCAGGGGTTTACAGAGCTCTCACTGGCAGCTTCACGGGTGGATTTCAAGCATATGGTTTTTGAATTACAGTAGTTTTTTAACAGGAAACAGGATTTATATGGATAATGAGAGGGCAAGAGGGTGCCTATGGCGAAATACCTGTTTTAATGGCGTGTGGGCAGTTGCAGCGGTCGAAATGGTCGGATTAAGTATGGTTGAGTCGACAATGGAGGCAGCAACAGTTTGTAGCGGATGACTTTTTCTTTTTGACCGTTGGAAATCAAATTCGCCTTCAGCTGAGCTCCAGGTTATTCGGCAGAAGATGTTAAAAAACAACGGTTTTTTGCCCTTTTTATGCATTTCGGGAAAATTGGCGCTTTTTTGTGATGACGTCATGCTGATGTCATGATGGGCCCCAGTACGGAGGAGATGACGTGGCAGGTGACGTGGATGCCCAGGTGGCATGGCCATGGTGGCGGGGTCGTCAAAGCAATGCGTGGGGTCGGGTGAGGTGGAGGCACGACAGCAGTCAAAAGGTGGGCTGACGTCACGCTGACGGAGGCATGACGTCAGCGTGAGGGGGAGGGTGGTAAGCGGTCTCCCCGGCAGGCCCTGAGGCGGTAAGTGGTTTGGAGGGGGGGGGCAGTGAACACATCCCGCGCCTGACGCGTGGCAGGGGTACGACAGTAATACCGCCCATCCCCCGGATGCTAAAGGTCGGGCAGGTTCACAGGCAGATCAACCGCCCACCATTGGATGGCGGGGCGGTAGATCTGACGGCTGGCGGAGATGGGGACGTGCCGGCGGGTTTGTGTAGTGGGACCTACCCTTTGATTTGACTTTTTAATTAAATAAAAGGTGCGCGGGGGGGGGGTAAACTATAGCCTTTTGGGTTTTGTGGGTTTATTTGCCCACGCGTTTTTAATAAACATTTAATTTTTCAACTTTAGACAATGGGTTTTTTGGGCGGAGAAGGGGAAAAAGGCTTTTTTAGGGCAGGGAACTTTTGAGTGCCATCTTTTACAAAAGGGTCATGGGTAGGAGGGGTTTTTAGGAATTTTTCTTTGTAAACGAGGGTTAAATGGTCAGAATGATATGGAATGAGAGGAGGTGACCTGGGAGGTTCATCAAAGTGACCAGGTGTCATTTTGATTCCCTTTCAAACAGACCATATGGCTATAGTACCAGGGGATGGATATTTATAGACATTTTGGGGTTTATACACCATGGTGTTTATAATAATAGGGATAATGGGGCATAGGGAGCTAAGTAGTAGGGTTAGTTGTTAACATGGAGGGAACATATGAGTGAAGGCTAATTCAACCAGGCTTTCTTTGAAAATATCTTAAAGTCAAGAGTAGATGAAAATGAAAAGAGTTTTACACAGAAAATGTGGCTTTTGAAGGCCATTAGTACCATGACAACACTTTGAGTTTGTTGTATGAACCAGTAGATGAAGGGGTGTTAGTAATGAGTGATGCACAAATGAAAAACGAGGGAGTTAGTCATGCTCCAATGTGTTGCCCTTTTTGTAGATGTTTCATCACCTTTGGTCTTGGAAGAGGCAGTACTTCTGCAACCCCAGCTACCTACCCAGATAGTTCTCTAACATTTTTTGTTCCTTCTTGGAGGGTGCATTTGGACTTGCAAACCTTTTGAATGCCTTTTCTTTTCATTGGATTTTTCTTTCATTTCCTATCTAATACAACCCTTATTCCTTCCAAGGTCCCAGATTAAGCAGTTGGGACCCTTAGCTTCTCTACCTAGCTACTTATCTGCCAAGATTTGACAGTTTGGACAGATTTCCTTCTCTATTCTACAACATGAAAATTGAAAACATGGCATGATCCAGTTTAGACTGTTGGATCATCCATCACAATTGAGTTCCCATCAAGATTGAGACACACCTTGTCTGCTTGTAGAAATATGGGATCTTTGCATTCAAAGCAGAGCATATTTGGACCTTTGATCACCAATCATGAAATATGAAACCTATTGGTATAGGTATCCAACAGGAAGAAGCCTCAAACAAATTCAGAGATTATGCCAAGCAGAGCCTCAAGATACCAATGAATGGGCGACCTAGGAAAACCAATCATTCAAGAAACCCTAAGGTATTTAGGTCACACAGTTCAATATGAAGGATTCCAAAAGACTTGGAACCTGGAATTGAAAATTCTAACAACCAACACTTTTGATACAATAAAGAGGCAAAAAACAAGCTCAGAGGACATAACACATTGGCCAATCAACCAAAAAACTTCAATATTTGAAACCTACAGGAATTTTCACGAGTATAAAACTAACAACATGCAATCGAAAATAAATTGTCACACCCCTCTAACTAAGAACTTTAGGACGTCATCATGAAAGTACACGATTTAGATGTTCCAAGCTGATTTTAGGACTCCTCACGACTCTTAGGCAATTTAATCGTGCCATACAATAAAAGGCACAACCCAGGAAGCAGCGCAGAAGTGACTACTTTGCGACTGTCAGAACATAAACAATGACAACCTCATATCAAAGGCAAAAAATGAAAGTTTGGCTGAGGCAAGGCCAAAACAATCACTCATGAGAGTGGGAAGACTACAGGAGAAGTCTAACAACTCCCAGAATAGAGCATTCTATCCAAACAATAAGGGAGACAATAAACAAATAAAACCAATCAACAAAAAAGACAAAAGACAAGACTCCCCATGGGAGTCGCCAACTTGTGACACAGGAAAGTTCCCTCTGTGGATAGAGGAAAACCCTCTAGCCCTAGAGTGGGTCTAGTCACTGAAAAGATAATACCAAAGCAAGTTTCCTTATAAATATGGTGTTATGAAGGCCTACCTTCAGTTCTTCGTTCGATGAAGTCCTCGTCGTGTTGCTCCAGCTCTTGTTCTTCTAGTCACTTATACCTAAAAACGACATGTAGAGGAATGCCACAAATGCAATAGAAAATGACCAAACAATGTAATTGAAGAGTCAAGGAACTTCAAGCTATCGACATACAATTCAATGTACAATATAGGAAACAAGATATTGATTTGTATTAATATAAATCAAAGTAAAACTTATGACCAAGCCTTGACGTCTTAAGTCTCCTCGAAGGGTCCCATCAACATGTCTCTGTAAGCATTCACTTCTGAACTGTCTCCCAAGGGAACGAATGACCCTCTCTTTAGTTCAAAATATTGATGCTAGAAATTTCTCAAACCAACTCTACTCAAACATCTCTCAAGCCAAAATACATGTGAGGCTACTTCCACACACCAATAACACTATCTACCTCTACTCCTCTCTTAGAAACCTAAATCTACCAAATTATGTCTAGCTATCATCAAGTTACATCTAGGCTAGCTGATGTCATTCATGGAGGAGATATTTATAGGAGGGAGAGGTTCCATAAGAGATGGGAGGAAGAGTTTATCTCTTAGGAAGGTTGAACAAAAGGTGGGACAACTATCCCAAAGGAGACAGGTGAGATCATCTGACCCAACAACTTGCTGTAGGATTGCCCATGAAGTAGTTTCATCTCGAAGCTTCGACAAGTTGTTAAAAAACTTGCCAAAAGTAGATTGTCGTGGGTGAAACACAGGAATAGAGCAACGACTTCACTAGGGCTAGTTCAAACTTGACGATCTTCGCGAGTAAGACAATTGATAACCCGTGATGACTCAGAAACTAGGTAAAAAGGGGTCTCCTTCAGGGATAATGAACTGAGACATTCTTCGTGAGATTACAAGGAAGGTATTGCCACTTAATTGGCAACATGACATAGAATGGATGTCAGTAACATGGACCAACAGTATCCAAGATCAGGGAATGTGGGGTCAGTGGCATATTGCTGTGTAACAGACTGTTTTGGATTTTATCTCTGAATTTTATGTTGCATCCAAGCCTAAATTACTATGTGCTAAAGATATCTATTATATCATATTAAGGATTGATGTCTAGATTTAATTGTTCAAGAAAATGATTATGACTCTTTTACTCGTTCAACTTTATCCAAACAAGTCATAAATATAATAAACTGAAAACCAACTATGCTATAAAAATGAAACCGTTGACTATGCTAAGCAAGGAAAATAATCAAACTATACCAGATAAAAAGGAAATGAAACAATAGAATTAAGCTAGCTATAAAGCAAAAGGGATTTATTATGCAGACAATAATTCACTAGTGAATTCATCATACTGGATTTCAACACACAAAACAAAGAATCTACGATTAAGAAATTAAATAAATCTTTGTGAAATTGATTAAATACATGTACTAGATGTAGGGGCCCTCCACGAAATAGTTGACAATCTCCAATCAATGCAGCATGGAACAAACAACTAAGTCTATTACTTGCAAATAAGTTTTAACAAAATGTTCTCAGATATTACATATATCGGTGTGCACTCGAAACACAGAGAAACCACTGCTTTTATAATATTTCTCAATGCAATAGTACAAGAATCTCAAGCCTATATATATTTATTTTGATCCTACTAAACCAAACTATATCACTAAATAATTGATTTGCTATTTGGAAAAGCAAATCGATAAGATTTTGAGAAAACTTGGTCTTTGTCCTGGCAATAATCTTGCAGTTGACTTTGAGGTTGACCATGCTATCATGCGATCTTTGTTGGAAATAATACTGAGAGGGGGGGTGAATCAGTATTATCAGGTCAAATATTTCTTTTCTAAAACCAAATTGTATACGCTACTTCAGTTAATTAAACCCGCGTATATGCGCAACTATTCAGAAGGAAACCCGCATATACAAAGCAAACTTTTGATTTACTTTAACTTTCTGATGATGATTGTTAGTCTGTGATGCAGAATCAAATAACCAGTAACTAGAGACAGTAAAACAGAGCAGAAAGGAAATCACACACAAGAACACAAGATATAAGGTGGAAACCCAATGTGGGTGAAAAACCACCTGCTGCAATTCATCTCTATCTTTCTTTAATTAGAAACTTATGTTTACAATGTACTGGTGCAGTCCTTTACCAGTACGCAGGCTGCAACCTGCAGAGAGCTACAACTCTCTCTCATTTTCCAGCTTCTCCTGGAAGGGAGCTATAAACCCCTTTAGCTCTTGTAATAGCCAAGATACTAGTACGTAGGTGCTGGCCTACGAAGGCTACAACCTACTCTTTCTTCCAGGGACCACGTTTCATAAATTTTTAGACTGGATCCATGAACATCAATCAATCATCAAGAATTTCTTCATCAACCAATCTCCTTTAGATCTGAATCAAGTAGATACTTCTCTGACAGCTGTACCCAAAACATAGTACCAGTAACCATACACCAGAAAACAGAACCCAGAACACAACAGTAATATACAGAAGTAGCTAGATCACAATTTAGAGTATATACGCTATTTCAACGGCTTGAAACTAGCATGCATACGCCTCTGCGTATGGAACAACATGCGTATACGTTTCTTGACTTTACTAAAACTGCGTGTATACGCACCTTCGCTTCATTGAACCTGCGTACAGATCTATAAGGTATAATTCACCTTTTAGATATTCAACCACTAATTAACCGAGATTATCAGACTTATAGATCGAGCAAGCACCACATCTAGCAGATCAATATCATACAAAGATACTATCATTCAAGCTTAAAGATTATGACCCATGAATAGAACTTATCCCTTTTGCGCTAAGGTTCCTCCTTCATTCAGATCCAGATCTGCATCATAACCCAATTACCAATATACCAGCTCTAGCCCTTTATTAGACTATTCAATAATAATTCAGATGATCATTTGCCAAATGATCTCCTTCCTCTTTTATAGTCTTAGGCCTTCCTCAATACCATGGTCCAAAACCATAACATTTCAATACCATGAACCCAAAACTAGGGATCAACACATCTAACGAGACGCCATGGTCCAAAACATAGGTTCAATTCCCAAGAACTAACTATCATGGACCAACAGTAAGTTCCCCAACATATACGTGCTTTTGTAATGTATAACCCGCGTGTATACGCGTCTTAGTCTAGATGAACTTGCGTATATGACTTTTTCTTCTTTCTAGGCGCCTGAACTGAGATCTGTCACCAAGTTGAGTTGCCATCAAGGACAACACCTGCGCCATAGCTCCAAACCTGTGCCATAATGCCAACAATCTCCCCCTTTGAACTTGATGGCAACACCAAGATCCTCAAGATCATTCTCCCCCTTCGTCATCAAGGGTAAAGGGTTGTGCTCCCCCTGAGTACATGCTGAAATTTATGTTCTGCTGAGCTGACCATGATCCCCCTGACTGAAGGCAAGATCTACAAAAAAAATGTTCTTCAAGAAGAACCAAGACTTATACATCATACAAGACCTTCCTATCACCAAAAGACTCACTAGATACATCCATCACCCAACCAAGTGGGGATCATCTACCGAACCAAGTGGGAATACATCAGAAATTTACATATGATGACAAAATACATTACATCTTCATCCCAGGCATAGTGGGGAAACCAATATAGGCCATTACATGACCTTGACACCATATAAGAAAGAGATACATGACATAGAGACGAAATATATGACTTATGAAAGTCACCAACAACTGATAGCAGCAACAACTGTCAATCACCATTCAGATCAGAAACCAAGATTTCTTTCTGTTCTCCCTCTGCCTCTATTCCACCTGAAATCAACAACCTCTATGAACCATAATCAAAAGCTTCTAAGATAATGCCAACAATGCATTATTAGAATATTATCTTCTCCCTCTGAACCTGTGCCGGATGGTCTCTGTCAGACCCACATCAGAATATCTTCAACCAGACCCTGCTCCTTCTGATATCCATCAAGCCTCCATATACGCGACTTTCTCTGCACAAAACCGCGTATGTACGCTGGTCTTCCTCAGCCAACACGCGTACACACATTTTTCTCTGAAACAAACAAGATTTAACAGCAAGATGATACATCAACTACTCCCAGCTTCTGTCTGAGATATTCAAAATTTTTCCTGGGCAGTGGTTTGGTGAGAATATCAGCAACTTGTTCCTTAGAAGGAACATACTCCAATTTGACCTTTTGTTCCAATACTTGTTCCCGAAGAAAGTGATACTTGATCGGTATGTGCTTGGTCTTTGAATGCATGACTAGGTTTTTTTAGATGTTGATTGCACTTGTATTATCACATACGATGGAAACAGGTGGTGTACAAGTGATTTGGAAATCCTGCAAGGTCTGCATCATCTAAAGGAGTTGAGTGCAGCAAGATGTAGCAACCACATATTTTGCTTCGGCTGTAGATAAAGCAATCGAACTCTGTTTCTTGCTGAGCCAAGATACTAATCTGGGACCCATAAAGAATGCACCACCACTTGTGCTCTTCCTGTCATCCACACTTCTGGCCCAATCTGCATCTGTATAAGCATGAAGTGTGAGATCTGTATCTCTAGGATACCATAAGCCATAGTTTTTAGTTCCTTGAAGGTACTTGAAATTTTTCTTTACTGCTTGAAGATGAGTTTCCTTTGGATTTTCCTGAAATCTTCCAACTATTCCTACTGCATGCATGATGTCTGGTTGGGTACCTGTCAAATAAAGTAGACTTCCTATCATAGATCTATAGGTTGGTTGATGAACTGTTGTTGATTCATCATTTGCACTCAGACTGCATCCTATAACCATGGGGGTACATACTGGTTTTGCATCTTCCATGCCATACTTCTTTAGAATCTGCTTGAGGTACTTGGTTTGAGACAAGAAGATACCGCCTTCATTCTGTTGGATTTGCAATCCAAGAAAGTATGCCAGCTCTCCAAGCAAAGACATTTCAAATTCTTTCTGCATCACCAAGGCAAAGCTTTGACTCATAGCTTCTTCATTGCTGCCAAAGATAATGTCATCTACATACACAACAAGTATTAGCAATTTGCTATTTTCTATCTTGATATAAATATTGCTATCTGCTGATCCTTTTGAAAAACCTTGTTGATGAAGATACTTGTCCAAATGATAGTACCAAGCCCTTGGAGCCTGTTTAAGACCATAGAGAGCCTTTTTTAGACTGCATACAAGATTTGGATCATTCCCAAGGATGAAACCATATGGTTGCTCAATGTACACTTCTTCTTCTAAGTCCCCATTCAGAAAGGCTGATTTCACGTCCGTTTGAAAAACTTTGAACTTTTGAAAGCTTGAGAGAGCAAGGAACATTCGGATGGCCTCAAGTCTAGCAACAGGAGCAAAGGTTTCTTCAAAGTCTATTCCTTCTTGTTGAGCATACCCTTTACAAACAATTCTGGCCTTTTTTCTAATAACATCCCCATTTTCATTCAACTTGTTGTTGAAGATCCATTTTGTCCCTATGACATTCTTATCTTTTGGTCTAGGAACCAACTCCCAAGTGTTGTTCTTTTCAATATACTCAAGTTCTTCATCCATTGCCTTGATCCAGCATTCATATTTGCATGCCTCTTTTACATTTTGTGGCTCAGTGGATGAGAGTAATGCCAAATAGCTTGAGGCTTCTGCAATTGTTCTTCTAGTTTGTACACCTGCTTCTTTCTGCCCCAAAATCAAAGACTCTGGATGATTCTTCTGAACGTACCTAGATGGAGTCCTTTCTTCTATCCTTATGTGTTCCTCTGGTGCCTCTTAAGGTTCTTCTTCATCATCTATCTGATTTGGAGCGTAGTCTTCATCCTCTTCAATATCTTCATGATTTACTTGCCTAGGGATGTATCCTTTTTCATCAACCACTACATCAATGTTGTTGACAATTCTTCCAAGCCTTTTATTATAACACTTATAAGCTTTGTTGTAGGGAGAATAACCAAGGAGAATGCCTTCATCTGCTCTGGGTTCAAGTTTGCCAAGTTGTTCATCAGTATTCTTAATATAGCATTTGCTCCCAAAAATTTTGAAATGCTTTACCGAA
>APFE030892576.1:28441-41564 GCA_000404065.3 Pinus taeda
AGCAGATTTATATTGCATGACTTTGAAAAATTCAGATTGTGATAGACATCCCAATAGAGTATTGACCGCCTTTGCATTCGTTTCATATTTCTTCTTCTTAGTCGGATCTGTGGGAGTTGATGCTGGAAAAGTATACCCTATTTCTATGATATCGCAGACTTCAGTACCGAGAGATTGAAGATAGGCAGTAACTCTTACCTTCCAGTATATGAAGTTTGTCCCATCAAAAACCGGTGACCTGATTGATGCTTCCCTCTTGTAATTGCTCATGATGAAAGATCTTCCTTCAAGCGATCAAGCTTCTTAAGAAGGACCTACTCTGTTACCAATTGTTGGAAATAATACTGAGAGTGGGGGGTGAATCAGTATTATCAGGTCAAATATTTATTTTCTAAAACCAAATTGTATACGCTACTTCAGTTAATTAAACCCGCGTATATACACAACTATTCAGAAGGAAACCCGCGTATACAAAGCAAACTTTTAATTTACTTTAACTTTCTGATGATGATTGTTAGTCTATGATGCGGAATCAGATAACCAGTAACCAGAGATAGTAAAACAGAGCAGAAAGACAATCACACACAAGAACAAAAGATATAAGGTGGAAACCCAATGTGGGTGAAAAACCACCTGCTGCAATTCGTCTCTATGTTTCTTTAATTAGAAACTTCTCTTTACAATGTATTGGTGCAGTCCTTTACCAGTACGCAGGCTGCAACATGCAGCGAGCTACAACTCTCTCTCATTTTCCAGCTTCTCCTGGAAAGGAGCTACAACCCCCTTTAGCTCTTGTACTAGCCAAGATACTAGTACATAGGTGCTAGCCTACGAAGGCTACAACCTACTCTTTCTTCCACGGACCACGTTTCATAAATTTTTAGACTGGATCCATGAACATCAATCAATCATCAAGAATTTCTTCATCAACCAATCTCCTTTAGATCTGAATCAAGTAGATAATTCTCTAACAGTTGTACCCAAAACACAGTACCAGTAACCATACACCAGAAAACAGAACCCAGAACACAACAGCAATATACAGAAGTAGCTAGATCACAATTTAGAGTATATACGCTATCTCAACAGCCTAAAACTAGCGTGCATGTGCCTCTACGTATGGAACAATTTGCGTATACGCATCTTGACTTTACTGAAACTACGTGTATACGCACCTTTGCTTCACTGAACGTGCATACAGATCTATAAGGGATAATTCACCTTTCAGATATTCAATCACTAATTAACCAGATTATCGGACTTATAGATTGAGCAAGCGCCACATCTAGCAGATCAATATTATACAAAGATACTATCATTCAAGCTTAAAGATTATGACCCATGAATAGAACTTATCCCTTTTGCGCTAAGGTTCCTCCTTCATTCAGATCCAGATCTGCATCATAACCCAATTACTAATATACCAGCTCTAGCCCTTTATTAGATATTCAATAATAATTCAGATGATCATTTGCCACATGATCTCCTTCCTCTTTTATAGTCTTAGGCCTTCCTCAATACCATGGTCCAAAACCATAACATTTCAATACCATGAACCCAAAACTAGGCATCAACACATCTAATGAGACACCATGGTCCAAAACATAGGTTCAATTCCCAAGAACTAACTACCATGGACCAAAAGTAATTTCCCCAACATATACGCGCTTTTGTAACATATAACCCACGTGTATACGCGTCTTAGTCTAGATGAACCTACGTATATGACTTTTTCTTCTTTTTGGGCGCCTGAACTAAGATCTGTCACCAAGTTGAGTTGCCATCAAGGAGAACACCTCTGCCATAGCTCCAAACCTGTGCCATAATGCCAACAATCTTCTTAATGAATTGGTTTGAGGGAGTAGGGGAATCCATGAGGGGATCATTCCTCATCCATCCATTTCTTCCTTCACTGAGTTGGAGCTTCTAAACCCTTTCAACAATGGAGGTAGCTGCGGAAATTCAGATTAGCTGTAGAAACAGGCCAATTTCGTAGCCGAATGCATACTTTAACAAAACAATAAGGTATATAGACAAATATGAAGAAGAATACATGTAGGTGCTTACCTTTAACAAAATATGGTGTCTATTGAATTATTTAGGTGAGAGGTATAAGAAAAAATAGGAAGAAGTATAGGAAAAAAGGGTGTCAAGGTAAGGCAATTCTTAGACTCTAGATTTCCCCATGCTGGATGTTTTGTATGTTCTCATACAATTCTTCATTTTCAATCTCTTGTGCCTTCTGATCATCTCCTCTAGGATTCACTTTCTTTTTCTTTCTGGCAACCACTAGAATCCTTGGTTTCCTCATGAGGATTTTATATTTTAAGTTGATGATTTCTCTTTGCATTCCCTTCTTTTCCTTCTTCAACTTTTCGTTCTTTTTGTACCACAAACTCAAATGAAGGATAAGGTTGTCACTTTTTGAAATTCGAATCCCATTTTGAGCTTTCAATGTCTAATTTTCATTCTTTATATATCTGTTCAATGTCTCTAGCTCAAATATTTCTTGCTTTAAAACATTGGATGTTGAAGGTTCTTGTGGTTCATTGAGATGATTGCTTCCTTCTCTAGGACTTTCTATTGATTCTTTAGTTGTTGCTTTGTTTCTTTCTAATGACTCTAGGTAGTCATAAATCTCTTGTTAGGTTCGTATACTACTAGTGTAAACCCTTATTGTTATTAATTACAACCCCCTTATTATATTGGTGTGCCCATGTAGTCCCCATATTTTTATTATTGTGCCCCATAGAAGCCCAATATTGTTATTGTTGTGCCCCATAGAAGCCCACTATTGTTATTGTTGTGCCCTTACATTATTATTGTTATGTCAACTCTGATTCTATTATGACCCCTTACACTTCTATATATAGAAAGCAGGTCTTGTCATTTGTATCATCCAAGAATTGTTTATTTGTGTAATGTAAATGAGGTTTTCCCCTCAAAGAGGTTGAATTCTAAGGCGTTGATCTATCTTTTCTATCTTTTTGTTGGTTTCATAACATTTGGTATCAAAGCTTTGGATTCTAGGGTTCCGCTGCTCCAAACAGGACATCGTGGAAGTTTCAACTAATTTTTTTTTTATACAATGTTTCAAAAGCTAAAAAAAAACCCATTTGAGTCGAACTCATTCTAAACTTCAGGTTCGAATTTCAGAGCTTGTATCACTACATTTTTGGAGATATGATTTGATGAAGTTAAGGTTTTTGCAGACTCCCGAATTACATTCTGAACAGGTGACTGGGGAAAAATCATCATAAATTTTGTTCTGAGCATCATACTGAAATTTCATAAAAAATTTTAGAAAGAGGACAGACTTTAGTTTTCTATATATCATTTTCAGATACTAAGGTTGAAACAGTGACACACGGCACTTCGTACAAGTTCTGTCTACTGAACTAGTCTATAATCAGGTCACCATGGGAGATTTGGTAAAACTATTCCTTGCAGAATCCAATCTTGATCAGACTTGTGGGGTTAGAAAGAGAACTCAAAGGGCTACTATAGGACGTGATTTTTGATATTCAATATCCATAGTTACTTAGATACAACAGATTCAATATTGAGCTCTTACAAAGTTAAAAAAAATTAATTGATGCCCTGAAGAAAGAAAATGGAAACACTTAGTAAGCAACTTGAAAGCTCTAGCATGACTCGTGAAGAAGAGGAAGAAATGCAACATGATATATCAAAATTACAAGCCAAGTACAACAAATTTCACTCTCACAAAAGGTAATTGAAGCCAAGATGAATGGCATGGAAGCTAATATGAATGGCATGCAAGTTAATATAAATGGTGTGGAAGCTAAGATGGATGGCATGGAAGCTAAGATGAATGGCATGGACGCTACGATGGAAGAATTGAAGATAAATTTGAACACGTTGCTACAATAAATGGTTATTAATGGTGAAAGGGTAGTAAAGGAAACTCATGATGAGAATAAAAGAAATTTTATTCATGATTTCATATATTCTAACATTGGATTGATGACCCACCATGTTCCAAAAATTGATATGAGGAAGTTTGATGGCAAGGATACTGGAACATGGATACTACAAATGGAGCAATATTTTGATCTCCATAATGTGCAAAACACACAAAAGGTATGTATTGCAACTTTATATTTGGAAACAAATTAGTTTGTATGGTACCAATGGCTTTTCTCTCATAAACAAATTGTCACTTGGGAAATTTGTACGGAAAAAATGATAACACATTATGAGGATACAAAAAGCAACACCTTTTTTAGCCAACTAACAAATCTCAAAAAAAGGGATCAATGATGGAGCACATTGAGGACTTCCAACAATTTAACATGTGGGTAAAATATATTATAGAGGAGCATAGGATTGATGTGTTTATAGGGACATTAAAGGATAATATCCAACACGAGGTTCGCCTTTGGGAACCTGATTCATTGGACAAGTCATTCGGGTTAGCAATAAAAATGGAAAGAAAAATTATGGCAACTAGGAATCCTACCACTCACAACTATAAAAATGGAAGTGTTGTTGCCACTAGCTTTCCACAACCTACAAGGTTGACACCACAACCATTGGAAGAAAAAAGAGAAAAAGGGCTTTGTTACTGTTGTGATAGAAAATACACTAAAGGTCATAAGTGTGCTGAGAAGAAATTATTCTAAATAGATTGTGAAAAGGAGGAAGAAAAGGAACAAGAAATGTCAAAAGAAGAGGATATACTCCACGAACAAACCCTATATAAAGAAGAAATGAATCCAACCATATCTTGTAATGCATTGGCTAGAATTACCACTCCTCAAACTATCAAGAAAGATGACATATCAAGAAGAAAAAGGTAATAGTGTTGATTGATTTGGGAAGTACCCATACTTTTATTCATTGTAAGATAGCCAAGGAATTGAATTGCTTCCTATATCTAGCACCAGAGTGTCAAGTGATGATTGCAAGGGGAGGAACCATAAATTTCTCTAGAAAGTGCCATAATATCAAGCTATCCATGGGAGAATATTTATTGAATAGACCAATCCTTTCCATTCCAACGGGTGGTGCTGATGTTGTACTAGGAGTCCAATCGCTACAATCCTTGGGTACAATAGCTTTTTATTTTCAAGAACGTTTCATGAAATTTTGTGCGGAAGGAAAGGAAGTTGAATAAAGGGGCATTGCAGGGAAAGTAGGAAAGATAATTAGCTCTAATAGTATGAGAAAGCATCTAAATAAGGAACAATAATACATAATTGCACAATTATGTTCGCTAGAGGTTCCCACATCGAAATCATCTATTTCTCCATATCTCCAAAAAGTCTTGGACAATCATTCCAACGTATTTGATACTTGCAAAGCCCTCCCACCTATTTGGGATCATGATCATGCTATTCATTTGATTCCAGGAACTGTTCCTCTAAACATGAGGCCATACAAATATCCTTATGCCCAAAAGAGTGAAATTGAACATATGGTTGTAGAAATGCTAGAGGCTGGTATAATTCAACCTAGTCAAAGTTGTTTCTCCGCTCTAGTACTATTGGTGCACAAGAAGGATGGATCATGGCACATGTTCCCAGATTATAGGGAGCTCAACAAGCTCACTATTAAAGATAAATTTCCCATTCTTGTCATTGATGAATTATTGTATGAACTGCATGGATCAATTTACTTCACCAAGTTGGATCTTCATTTAGGATATCATCAAATCAGAATGAAGACTAAAGACATTCCAAAAACAACATTTAGAACTCATGAGGGTCATTATGAATTTTGGGTCATCCACTTTTGCCTTACTAATGCACCTTCAACATTTCAAGGTTTGATGAATTCCATTTTCAAACCCTTCCTTAGAGAATTTGTGTTAGTATTTTTTGATGATATACTAATCTATGACAAGTCATGGAAGGATCATGTTCAACATGTTGATAGGGTGCTCAAACTATTGGAGGAGAAACAATTATATGCAAAAAGCTCCAAATGTTTCTTTGGAGTACAAGAGGTGGAATATCTGGGTCATATTGTATTTCATTAAGGTATTAAGGTAGACCCTAGCAAAATTAAAGCCATTAAGGAATGGAAAATCCCCACATCCATCAAGCATATGCAAGGATTTCTCGGGTTGATAGGGTATTATCACAAGTTTGTTAAGAGTTATGGGAGAATAGCAACACCTCTAACAACATTATTGAAGAAAGATGCATTTTCATGGAGTCCAGAAGCAACAAAGGCCTTCGAGCATCTTAAAGAGGAAATGTGCCAAGCACTGGTCTTAGCTACGCTGGACTTCACAAAAACCTTTATTATGGAATGTGATCCTTCAAGAAATGGAATTTATGTTGTTTTAATGCAATATGAAAGACCCATTACTTTCAAAAGTTGTCCAATCAAAGGAAATTATTTACACAAAGCTATTTATGAGAAGGAAATATTGGCAATACTACATCCACTTAAGACATGGCGACCCTACATAATCAGAAGACACTTCAAGGTAAAAACAGATCATGATAGTCTTAAATACTTTTTAGAACAAAGATTATCTTTTGAAGAGAAACAAATATGGGTCACAAATATGTTGGGTTATGACTTTGAAATCATCTACAAAAAAGGGGAGAAAAATGTTGTGGAAGATGCACTATCAAGAAAGGATAAGGATGTGGAAGCATTGTTGTGCACCATTTCTGTTGTCCAACCAAATAGGATAAATGAAGCAAGGGATGAATGGAATAATGATGAAGAAGTGTGGCCACTCATTGAAAAGTTGCAGAATATCCCAGTTCAAATAATATTACCAGAACTTGATGAGGAAGGAGAAATCATATTGGAACTTGAAGTAGTCATAGAAACAAGAAGTTGACAGCTACGAAATCGATCAATTTAGAGTATCTCATCAAGTGGAAGAACTTACTCGCTGAAGATTCCACATGGGAGGATGAGATTTTTATACAAAATCATCTAGAACTACTCAAGCATTGATGACGACACTTTTTGAAGGAGAGGGGCATGTTAAGTCCCTATACTACTAGTGTAACCCTTTATTGTTATTAGTACAACCCCCTTATTATATTGTTGTGCCCATGTAGTCCCCATATTGTTATTATTGTGCCCCATACAAGCTTTGTTATTCTTGTGCCCTTACATTATTATTGTTATGTCGGCTTTGATTATATTACGACCCCTTAGACTTCTATATATAGAAAGGAGGTCTTGTCATTTGTATCATCCAAGAATTGTTCATTTGTGTAATTTAAAGGAGGTTGTCCCCTTGAAGAGGCTGAATTCTAAGGCGTTGATCTATCTTTTCTATCATTTTGTGAGATGGTTTCATAACATCTCTTGTTGAACAGGGTCAACACTTGGACTATGCACTAGAGTTTTCGGTGGTGAACTACAAGGTGGTGAGGACACTCTTGGTGATAGTTTTGGTGATTCTTCCTGGGAATCTTTAGGGTTTCCAATTGGCTCATTTTCTTCAAGATTAATGTATTCCATAGTTCTTGAGACTTCTTGTTGCATTATGTTCAACCTATTACTCCTCCTTTTTTGTGAGGTCTGTAATATCTATTCTTTCCTTGTTTTGGCATTTGGCTTTTCTTCCTAAGGAAGGGTCTCCGTTTGTGACAAATATTTAATTCTTTTGCTAGCTTTCTTTCTTCTATGATTACACTTTCTCATTTTATATAAAATATCAACTTTGGAAAATTCATCTTCTAATAATTCCTGTTGAGACTGGGGTTGTTTTATTGTTTCCATTGTTCTCTTCTTTCCCTTGAGGGTTCTACTATTGCTGGGATGTTCAAGAGCTTTTTCTTCAAAATGGTTTCGTACCAAGAAATTTTCCCAGTTATCCCCTACACTCTGAAGGTGGAATTCAACTAATATCTTTACCAATCCATGATGATACATGGTACTATCTATGAATTGAATTTTCTTTTGAACATTCATGGACATTTTCTTAAGACTATGCAGGAGGAAATAAGGAAGATTCCTCATAATGTTCTTCAATAAAATGCATCATTATCCTAATGTGGTAGAAATACATGTACCCAAACTGACCCTCACAAGTAATAAATTTATGTAGCACAATAATTAAATTCCTCCATTTATTCTTAAGGGTTGTACTAGGAATACCTTTCTTGAAGACTATGGTATCCATGTTTGGATTTTTCAGGAAGATTCTCCAATCTTCTCCATTGATTCCTCTATTTTCTCTCCATTTCTGGGTAAGTGAATAGCTTCGGCAATTAGAGACTCTGTTATAGTGAACTTAATGTCTCCTATCTCAACCTTCATTCAATCAAACGAGCATGCAAAAGTATTTGTCACTTCCCTGTGGAAACTTTTGAATTTTTCTATGAATTGTAACCATTGTTTCTTCTACAATAGCTCCCTAGTCTAAGGTTATCCTTTTAATAATTCCTTTCCTGTTGGCTCGATTCGAACAATAACGCCCATTATGAAGGAAGCTTTGTCCCAAGGATTGCTTCTTTTGATAGGGGAAATGGTGTCGGTAGGGTTTTCTTTAGTCGTGGAGAGACGGATAGGCTATGTGAACTTGGAGAAATGAAATAACAGGTGGATTATAATGAAGTTCGTGGAAATGAATTTGTCCACTCGGGCGCATTTAAAATAATGATTTAGTGATTACTTCAACAGATTCAGAATGAGGATGAGACAGGGGTTTTAAGTACTGGATTATGATGATTTTGATAAGTGATCATCACCTTAATTTGCAATGATTTCATTTAATTTTTGGCAATACTATGTCCTCTTAGTCATATATGCAATATATTAATCCCTATTGCTAAATTAAAGTATCACATACCTTTGATTAACTTTGCTAACCTTAAGTTTTTGTTTTAAGGTCTCCTGTAGGTACTTTTCTTTGCCAGTTATCCTTCAACTCGAATCATCAAGTGTTCCTGTCAAGTAGGCTTTAAAAATATTATTAGGCTGCAGAAACTTCTCCTAGATGTAGAAACTTGTCCGAGATGTGGAAAGTTGTTGATTCTATCGCTGAAATAAAACTTTAATAAAGGGACTTTATTTTTTTGAAAAAAAAAAAAATTAAAGTTCCAACAAGAATTGGTTTTCACTTCATATTTTCTGTATAAACATGCCAACAACATGTTGGTTTTCATGCTTATACCTTTATATATATATAATATATATATATATATATATATATATATATAAAAATATATATATATAATATAATTTATTATTTTTATCACTTTCTTTTTCTTAAAGTAAACTTAAGTAAAAATTTCTAAGGTGGAAAAGAAGAATAACTCTTCTCGACCATATTCAAATCTGAATTAACTTGGAAAACTTTGACAAATTCTACTTTTTTCAATGGCTTCTGATAAAGTCTCAATCGATGTCCATCTACTAAAAGAGGGATTTTCTCTTCATCAATAGTCCCGATTCTAATTGCACCATTGTCAAAGAGATTTTCAACTTCATAAGGTCCAAGCCAGTTTGTTTGGAATTTTCTTTGAAAATTTTTGAACTTTGAATGAACTTTGAAAATTTTTGAACTTTGCCCAATCTCCTGGATGAAATTTTATTTCTTTAATGTACCTATCATGCCATCTGGATCTTGGTTGTTAAACTAGGCTAGTTCTCCGGAGGGCTTCTTGTCTTATTTCATCAAGCTCATTAAGTTGTCTCATCCTTTGCTTCTGTGCTTCTGATAACTGAAGATATAACTAGACTGTTGTTTATAAGTCTAGATCTGGAACTCTATCAGAAGTAAGAATTGCTTCCCATAAACAAGTTCATATAGAGTATGTCCTGTAGTATTTCTCCATGTAATTCTATAGGCCCATAAAGCTTCTGGAAGCTTTTCTATCCAGTCCTTTTTGTGTAAGTGTATAGCCTTGGTAAGGATTTCTTCAATCACCTAATTTATAAGCTAAAATTATCCATTGGCTTGTGGATGGTATGGAGTAGACTTCCTATGTTTTATTTTGTACTACTCCAGAAGCTTCTACACTAATCTTGTAGAATTCCTGTAGAAACTCCGATAGATCTAGAATTCTAGTTAAATTAAACACAAGTAATTTGCTTATATTCAAGAGAGGAAAGAAAGAACTTTATCCATCAAATAAATTTATTAAATTAATGAACAATATTAATACATGAGAAACCAAACCTCTAGTCCCAAAGGGAGGTGGTTATATAGAAATTACAGAATCTAGAAAACTAGGAAAAAAACTAGTAAAATACAAGAAAAGGCTAAGAAAAGCTAAAGAGAGGCCTAAAATAGCAACAATGACTCAATAAATCCTATGCCAACTATCAACCACGAGGAAAGTATGAGGAGGGGTGCATTTTCTAAGGAAGGCAACTTTAAAACATGCTAAAATGGTCGGGGGGACCAAATCCCTTGATTTAAGGGGGAAACTTCATGTGGGGCACCAATCCTCAAATAACTCAAGTGGATGAGGTGTGGTTAGGTGTGAACATGCACTTAGATGTCAAAATGGTTTAGGAAAGTGGTTGAACCAATATTTCCATAATATTAAGCCTTTAAAGGAAAAAAACAAGGGAAAGTTGGTCCACTGAGCTAGTTTACCAAAAACCAAGTGTGAACATGATTTTTAGTGTATGTGGCTAAGTCAAGGATACTTAGGCTAAAAAAAAAATGTAGATGTTAGGATTATATTCCAACACCCCTTCATCTTAACTCACTTATCTAAACTGAGTCCCGACCAAGATGCCATGTTAGGTACTCAGGTACAATAAATAAAATATCCTCATAAAATGAAGAAAGAGGGAAAACCTTGTGGGAAAAACGCCCCCAAAAGAGGAAAAAATTGCTAAGTGGCTAGAAGGGCATACTTAGCTATCTCCACCACTCCAAGCATGGCTCTTAGTTCTGAAAATTTCTTTTCAGTGAAAGACTTGGTGAAGATGTCTGCAACCTGTTGCTCAGTGGGGCAATATTACAGTGATATGACTCGGTCATGGATTAGCTCGCGAATGTAATGCATGTGAATGTCGATGTGATTGGTCCTCTACCTCTGAAATAGATCAATCGATATCTGAATGAACCCATGATTGTCACAATATGATAGTTGGAAGTGGATACTGAGTACCAAACTCAGAGAGAAGCCCCTGCAACTAAACAACCTATGTAGCTTCACTCACTACACCTCTATACTCTACGTCGGTTATAGATAAAGAAATCGTGGATTCCTTCTTGCTAGACCAGAAGAAAGGCCCTAAGCCAAAGTTGAAGACATAACCAGAGGTGGACTTGCGGTTTGTACCATCGCCAGCCCAATAAGAATCTGTGTACCCAATCAATAGAAGTGGGCAATCTGCAGCATAAAAGACACCAAAACTGGAAGTACCTTTCACATATCTAAGGATTCTCTTTGCAGATTTCCAGTGAAGATCATGGGTTTCCTACATATATCTGGAAAAAAATCCCACTAAAAAAGATATATCAGGTTAGGTGTGAGTAAGATACAACAAACTCCCAACCAACTGTCGATACAGTGTATTATCCACCAAAGGTGTAGTACCCACATCCTCAAATCTGATCCCTAAAAGAAAGGGAGATGTTGCTGGCTTGCATTTTGTCATCTAAAAACGGACAAGTAGATCTAATGCATAATTAGACTGTGACATCTTGATCCCTGAAGTAGACTAAGAAACTTCAAGACTAAGAAATTAGTGTAACAATCCCAAATCTATCATGGAAAATCGATCGTGCAACGCTGATTTTTCTGAATCAATAGCTGAGGTAACACTCCCTGCCATCAGTAAATCATCTACATAAAGTACTATAAAAAAAAGGGAATCATCATGTTGCAGAAAATAAACATTTGGATCAGATTTTCATCGAATGAATCTAATGGAAAGTAGGAAAGAATCCATCTTTGCATAAGAGGCTTTGCGAGCCTCTTTTAGGCCATACAAAGATTTATTTAATCTGCAAACGAGGGAAGAGTTCTAAATGTATCCTTATGGTTATTCCATATATATATCATCCTTGAGATATCCATGAAGAAATGCACTCTTCACATCCATGTGATGAACTTCCCATCTGCGAGAAGCAGCAATGACTAAAACTAGTTGAATGGAGTCCATTTTTGCAATAGGTGCAAATGTCTCTGTAGTCTATGCCATGTACTTGTGAGTATCTTTTTCCAACAAGCCCAGATTTGTACTTGTTGATATCACCATATGTAGCAATATTTTTTTGACATATCCATCAGCATCGAACAAGCTTTCATCCTTTCCGAAGTGGAACCAAGTCCCACGTGTTGTTTTCAATGAGAGCAGAGTAATCTTCATCCATGGCAACCTCCCAAAGTGGGTTTCTAGCAGCCTCAGAGTGTGACTATGGATCTGAACCAAGTGTCATATAGCAATGTGTGGGAAGCAATGGTTCAGTGGTAGTTAGGGCTTGAGGAGCCCCAAAAAATTGTGATCTAGTCCTTCTCGCATCTGCAGGATCACTGACTATATCACCCACATATTGTAGGGTTTTATTTGCCCAAGTTGGCAATTGAGTTGGAGAAGCCATGACCTACTCCTCATCTTTTGAATCAGACCCAAGAGGCTTCTGTGATGGCTTCTTTGAAGTGCCCGAAGAAGTTTCGGACTCCTCGTCAATGGTAACAAGTGGTTCCTCGACAGGGTCTACTGAAAAATCATGCAGTGATTCTTCTTCAAACTTCACACTTTGAGCTACAACGAACTTTTCAGTGTGAGAGTCCAGCAACCTATATCCTTTGACACTATCAGTATATCCAACAAAGATACATTCAACACTTTAAGGCTCCAACACCTTCCTCTTATATGTTGGAATGTGAGCCCATGCTCGTGAACCAAAAATGTGAAAGTGCAACACTTTTGGTTTATTACCAGTCCAACATTCAAATAGAGTGGTGCCTTTGAGTGCTTTGTGAGGAATGTGGTTCTAAATGTATGCTGAAAAATTAATAGCTTTAGCCCATAGCTTAGGAGCTAATGATTTGGACTGTAGCATACAATTGGCCATATCTTTTAACGACCGGTTTTTCCTCTCCGCAACATCATTCTGCTGTGGTGTATATGGCATTATGTGTTGTAGTTGTATACCTTCATCACTACAAAGTTGCTACACGTCTTTGTTGACATACTTCCCCCCCCCCCC
>APFE030892579.1:0-15517 GCA_000404065.3 Pinus taeda
TTTCTTATGCCTTTTTGGAGCTAGTCAATCATGACTAGTCATCCAGAAATCCCATTTAAATAGGGTTGTTTTAGGATTTCCTGATTTTTGTCATATTTCTTGGGATGAGGGAGTTGGATTTGACCTGGATAGGTGGATTAGGATAGCTATATTTGTTAGAGAGATTTCAGATCAGTTGGTTTCATAGACTCATTATTTAAGAGCCACATTTTTATGGCTCAACACACTTGACATTTGATACTTTTATGCTGTAATATTTTTTGGTGTGAAGACTTAAGTTGGAGACTTGTGTTACTTTTATTTTTCTGATCAATACATGGATGTTTGACTGATCTAAAGCTTCTGATATCATCTTCATAAGTGTGCAAGGCAAGGGTGGAGGGCCCCCACACCAAGCTAAGTACACTTCCAATTTAGACTAGTTTTATTTCATTGCAAATCTGGTTGATGTTAGCTTTAGTTTTTCAAAGTCTTATTTCAGATTGCATCATGGTTATTGATTTCATTTATTAATGGTTTCTTCATCATCTAATTGAGTTGGAAAGCAAGTGCTCAAGTTGAGCATTCTCTCTTTGAAATGGTGAATTAGATTTAGTCCTTTATTTACATGCAAACAGTTTGTTTCTATTTAGATTTATATCTTAAGATGAATAAGTTATTATGGAAAACTTTGAATGTCTCTTAAGTTAAGAGCTCTTTTTCATGTATGATTTATGCATCTTGAGTCTTTGATTATAATCTCTAATTCATTGAAGTCATAATTGAGGTGAGCGTAGATCTCTTGAGTCAAGAACTCTTTCAGTATTTCCTCTTTTAAGCTGATTGAATTAAGAGTTTTTGATATATGTTTCCTTAGTTTCTTTTGTCATTTATCTTTAAAAGTATAGTTATACTTGATCTTCATAAATAGTGAATTTTCCTCTAAGTTTCACAAACCCGGATTGATAATAATACTTGCGTTAATTTAGTCACATAAATTAGCTCAACAGTAGCTATGCTACCATGTGGGTTGGCCGTAAAGTGACCGTTATAGTCACTATTCACGATGTGATGCTTGGTTTGAGACCAAATGGGGTGGGAGATAGGCATTTAAGGCAAACTTTATGGGCTAGATTTGGGAAAATTTGCCACCAAGGGGGCATTAATGGACAGAAAGTTGGGGGATCAGTCAAATTCAAATTCAAAAGGAATTACAAAGTGAAAAGGGCTATCAAACAAACAACAGTTGTAAATTTGAGAATTGAGCTATTGTGCGCCCAGATATTCATGAACCCTAATTAGTTGGATCACTTGAAGTCGAAGACATTGTTTAAGCATGTACCTAAGCCGTTGAGAGATTTTTGGAACAGAAATATGGTAGTGTCTGAAGAAGCCATGGATATTGGAGAGATGACTGTTGAAGAGGCCGCCGCGTAGGCCATGATAGTAGGAGAAGCCCCAGAAAGCACCAAGATAGTCGCAAAAATCCCTAAATCTCTGTGCACACCGAGACCCAAGGAAGATAAGCAACCTATGGTACCGGTGTGCGTGTCCCCTAGGAATCCGTTAAGGATGAGGTTCACCATGCAAGAAAAGGGGAAGGCAACTAATTTGGAAGCCGATGAGGAGGAAGAAGACTTTGAAAAAATCCTAGTGGACGAGGAGGACGAAGAAATGGAGCAAGAAACCCAGGGTGCAGACCCTCTGACCAGGTTGCCCGCGTATGTTCCTCCGCAGAAGGGGAAAGCAAGGGTGCCCAAGAACCTAGATGAGAGAAAGAGCTCTCTGTAGACTCCACTACTACCCAATGATATCGGTTTTGATGGAGCACGGTTGGGATGAGTGCTAGTTCTAAAATTTGAAAACTAGGATCTCACGGACCACGAGAAATTCCCACATTTGGCAACCACGTAGTTAATGCAGCCAAAAAAAAACACAGTGGCAGGAGTCATAGAATTGGATCCACAAAAGTGGTTGTGAGGAGTAGAGAAAGCAGGGTTGTTAAACCTACTCTGGGTGTTGCATTACCATCTCATCCCAGTGACTATTTTCGTCATTAGGTAACTGCTCTGCCTGGTGCATGAAGGGTGTTTGTGGCTAGAGTAGCCCATCCCCATCACAAATCATCTAATTCACAGAACTACATAGCTCCCTTGCAAAGGGGAGGATCCAACAAACATATCTGAGGGTAAAAGTGATGATTTGGCCATTGCAGAGGCGATGAAGAAAACGTTCAAGCTGGAGAAGAAAAAGAGAGGGTACGTGATCTCCAATATCAATAACACTGTAGTCAAAGTTGCGACGTAGATATTAGCTGGTAAAGTTATGTGGAAGTTTTGCACGAATGAGGTACATGTGCTGGTGGTTGCACTTTCCGTGCAGAGTGCATAGGGGGTCTCGTTTAACTAGGCAGATTACTTGTCAAGGGAGTTCCTAGAAAACTGTTGCGCGGCATAGTGTTATAGAAATATTCGGGAAATGCAAACCCAATCACATATGTCCATAAACCAAGGGCTTCTAAACCCCTAAAATTATTGTTTCATACCCTAAAGGATCAAGGTCAACTAATTACATAATTTCCCAAAAGTTCTCCTTGAAAAACTGCTCAGAACTAGTAAAAATTGGACCATACAGACCACTCCATGGTAAAGGTGCGATACATCTCACCTTTTACACACAGAGGGTGTGATGCATACTAAAAAACCCTTCTTTAGGGTGTGATGAGCGAGAGTAGACAAATGGCAGAGGTAGTTTTCTAGGTGGAAACCCATAGAATCTTCTAGAAACTGCTCATATGACACTTGCCTCTCTGAATTTGTCCAGGGATGAGTAAGAGATCATGAAATCTCCAAGTGGAACCAAGAACTATCACTGAAATGACACTAATCAAAATTCTAGAAGCTGACTCACCCCCTGCAAATATCTATATATGGATCCCTCATTCTAGAGATCTAGGGGCTGAAATTTTGTATTTTGTAAGGAAGTGTTGTTGGTTTCTCTGTGAAGCATTGTATTGTTGGGTGATCTAACTTTCATGAGGTGAAGAGGGCTTTCATGCTGGAAGGATCACGCTGAATTAGATAGCTGGGTTGTAATCCTCTCTTCTACTACTTCTATCAATAAAGCTATTTGAGTTTTCCTCCATATACTTGTATATTTCTGAATCTTTTATTTGTGTATGCATTTGTATGGTTAATGTACATCTGATTCTACATTGTTTATGGTTATAGATCTCTATGCTTTGATGGTATTTTGTTGCTTTGACTCTAGAGGTGTTCTTTGAAGCGGGACAAGTGAGAAAGGAGTGGTGAAATATCTATCAAAGGAGAGAGGAAACAAGAAAGGAGCCAAGCGAAAGACTGAGGTTGGTGCTCTCTGCTTCTCTCTCATCTATCTCTCATAAAGGAAAACACAAGTTACTTTGAATTGTCTGTTTCTAAGATAGCTACCCATCTTAGTGGGATAGCAGGTCTAAGTAGACACTAGTTTTCGTGGAAAAAAAATGGTGACTCCACCGGGAAGTGAATAGTTTGTTTGTTTTTTATTGTTGTTTGCTTTATAAACTACAGATGGAGCCTGAAGCTAAGCCAGCTAGCCTCCAAACTACTTTTGCTATGCAACTGTAAAGTAGATCAATGTTGCTTCAATCAATCTCTGGGTTGGTTTATGAATTGAACATCTGACTTGCAAAAATCCTAAGAGACATGGTGGTAGCTCAATAACCTCATTAGATCAGCCCCTATACTTTGTGTTTACTACCTATCATAAGCTCAGCTTAAATCCTTGAACTTAGCTGCAAACTGTGGGTGAAAACCAAGCTTAGTCTCGTCCCTGGACCATCGCACTGTCTCTCATTGGCAGTCTAGATGCATCGCACCTCTCGTGTGCTATAGGTGAGATGCACCCCTGTTTCCCTTAAGGACATGTGTGATGATTGAATGAGACTATTTTTGTCTCCATATTTTGGTTTTTTCTTCATTATTTTTAGCTCTATTCAGTAGTTTTATTGTCTATGATCAATATATCACTATTCAAACCTTCTTCCTTTACATTATTCAGCCTTCATTGATAAGGAATTATGAATTTTTTAATGTATTTTTCATTATTTACAGTCCTCCTTTGCAAATAGTAGCTTAATTGAATTGTCATCTTTTGATTTGAAAGTGTCGCATCTGTCGTTTTCAGTCAAAGAAAATAGTGTCGTAAAGTCTTCCTCCTTTAGATAGTTGATTACACTCTTTCCATTGTATTTGATTTGAATTGTCAATCATTTGAAGTGTCGAAAGCAGTTTTCCGTTAGAAATTGAAAGTGTCATCTTAGTCTTCCTTTCGCTTTTGAGAAGCAATTGCTGAAGTGTCACTTTGAAGAAAAGTAGTTCAGATCTATACTTATTTTTTCTTTTTTTTCATTCTCACATTAAGGAAACTGAAAAAAATACATGCATGTGCATTTGAATTTAGACTACATGCGGAAATAGATTTAGGAAAAGTGCATTTAGTGTGTGCTCTTTGCTCTATGTTGAAATAATCTTACTCTTCTTTCCTTTGTAGCTAGGATTTTCATTGCTAAAAAAAAATAAACGACTGTTTATCATCCTAGATTGCATATTTAGGAATTGTACATCTACATCACATGGTGAAACTTGAAAGGAAAGTTGCTTAAGAAAGATCAATTGTAAAATAAACCTCACTGAACATAAAAATGCTTTGGAACCTAATGCACAACATCTAGAAGTCTGGGCTAGAGATGTATTCTGGTGTCGTAAAGCCTGGTAACTATCATTTTCATCGTAGGTTGGGTGATTCCTCCTCTTTGATAAGACAAGTGCAAGTACAGACTTGTTCTCCCATGTACCATTGATTATATATTGGGAGACCACAATAGATTGATATCCTTTATCCTTAGGAAGCCGTGTTTGTCACCCTATCCATCAAAATGCACTGAACACAACATTCGAGAATATTGACTACCGTACGTAAAGTATATTGCAGTTTTGCGATTGGTTTGGTAATCCCTCTATCTAGACTTCCATAATAATCACTTTCATTCCTTTTCAAACTCCTTAAAAGAAAAGGTCCATCTGAGCACTTGTCACTTCAGGCTCATTAAAAATCGAAGTCGACTAGAGTCATCTTTAGCTTTTTCTCGACTCTTAAAAATTGAAAAAGAAAGTTGTGTCAAAGAGTCATCAAATTCATTTAATTCAGAATAACATCATTGTTCCCTCATTGGTCTTAGGTTGAGAAAATGGAGTCCACCAATCAAGGATTTCCCCTTGGGGGAAATCCTAGTCCTTTCTCTTCTTGGGGAGATATTGGTGCCCCTTATATGGCTACATTGTCCCTTCCAAGATTGACAATTGGCTTGCCAGTATGGCTATTCTCGACCTCTGTTTTTCAAAACACCATAATTCCTCACCAATCAAATCAGCAACCAGATGATACTAAAGTTATCTCCAACCTTCCACTTCGTTTGTTTCTCCCTCTCCTTCTTCCTGTTCGCTTGGTGAAACTAGTAACACTAAAAACCAAGTAACTGAGAAGAAGAAGAAAGGGAAGGAGAAGAAGAAGAAGAATCCAATGGCAAAAGGAGGCAAGCATGCATCTTCTGGTGAAAATCCACACACTACACCATTCAAACCCAAATATCCATGTGTCATTTGTAAAGGAGACCACTATCATCAAGATTGTTCTTGCATCCCATAGATCTTGAGAGACTGGTCTCCCTGCTTGCACAATCTGGTGTCTTCAACCTCTATCAATCATGTTGAGTGTACACTGTCAACTAGTGAAAATGAAGTCAATGAACAGAAAGGAAGACCTAAATTTCCTTGCAGGTTGTGTGAAGGTGATCATGCCCTCCACTATTGTCCTCTCTTGGATGAAGCTAAAAGAGTCTTGGATAATAGTCTTGCTTCACTGCAGCGACTTCCACCTGGATATAAGAAACTCTTGCCAAGTCCATTGCTAGTTGAAAATCTGACTAACACACCTCTGTTGTCAGTAGAAATGCCTATCATTGAAGATAAACCCTCTGATTCCACACTGGACCAAAGTCAGCAAGTTGAGATGGCAGTCGACCCAGTCTTGTCTTCAGAAGGTCCACCTTCAGATGATACAGTCTACAAAGAGAATGAGAACGACATCATTCAAATTCTTTTTTTTAACACATAATCTGATGAGCATGGGGGAAATCTACCCATTCTTTACCACAGGACGGAATTTCCTCAGTTCAAGAGATTCATCCGGTCATTTATTCGGTCCCTCCTCCAAGCAATCTAGTCATTTCCTTTTATTGGAATCTACTAGCGAGACCCCGTCTACCATCTAATGTACCATTCTGGATCATAGTAAAAGCTTACAAAATGATCATGGCTAGCACTATCATAGATGAAGGGGCTTCCATGAGTATCCTTTCCTCAACTACTTGGAAAGCGCTTGGTTCGCCATCACTTCTGCCTGAGATTCGAAATATGTCAGGCTTTAATAAAGGAACCAGTCGACTGTTAGGGAGCCTTCCAAATTTGCCTATAACTTTGAGAAGGAAATCCATTCACCTAAACGTGATGGTAGTCTAAGGACCTCTAGATTACAACTACTCCTTGGGCGTGACTACATTTACAACATGGGAGCTATTGTTTCCTCACTCTTTCGGGTGATGTGTTTCCCATATGAAGGTAGAATGGTCCAACTCATTGACCAGCTTTCATTCCCTGGTTCAAACACGGCTACTAGTCAAATGCCATCCCTAAATGGTCTTTTTGCATAAGGAATGTCTCATCAACCTCTAATCCACCCACCTAATGATCGCGAGTGATTCGGTGAATGTGACGAAACCCAAGGGGCACATGCCCTGGCCTGCTTCGGCAGGAAAGCCCCAGATATAAGATATGTTTCCTCGTAGGATATATGACCAATCTGACACACTCGTCCATTTAGGAAAATGGGATCAGTCTGGAAAAATATTTCCTCGTCGAAGGTTATGTGATTGTCAGTGGATCTACACCTTTCACCTTTGTCTATTTTGATGGACGAAGCCAAGTGTTTAGTTTGCAACGTGGACGGAACAATATTGCTTTAATGCAAGGACTTCCATATGGTAACCTGGAAACTTTACTTTTCCTTACACCTGGGGGCATGCAAACCTTTTTTACACAAGTGAAAAGTGACCAGTGTAACTCTAACCCCATAGTTTTTACTAACTTCAACTGCTTAGGTTAGGTGATTGATTTGATCCACCATTCACCTTTGTCGGGACCGATGGCAATAGCAAAGTAAATGAAATGTTTTGTATGAAACTATCCTACCTAACCTTAGTAGTTCATTAACCCTTAGGACAGTAGTTGGTCATTACTATCTTGCATACAAAAGGCTTCGAAGCAAAGTTTCACATAGGGAAAACTCCCTAAAAAATGAACCTACTAGTGAGAGACATAATATACGATTGGCACGAGCATGTTTCCGCAAAGTTCAAGCTCGTTAAAAAATAAACCTAGAAATGACCATATGTTCCCCCAGAGTTTAAGCTCATTAAAAAATGAACCCACCTTCAATAAATAACTGATCTAATAATCACCCTATGAGTGACCTCAGTTGAAGATTTATTAAACAAAAGGTATTACAGACTCATGTTCTAGTGCGTGTTCTGTGTTATTTAAGCAACAGATCGATCAGATTGCCAATACAAAGATATTTAAATGGAAAGACAGTAGAGAAATACAGTAAGAAAACACAAAGACACAAGAATTTTAATAAGGAGTTCACCCTATTCTCCAGGGTTATGTCTCTGGTCCAGATTTCAGTGGTGGCCTTGTTTTATTGTGCCTTTAGTACAGAATTACAATGCAGGGACTCAATGTGAGTTCTCTTGAAGCAGGTTTTACTTGGCAGGGTGGTTCTTGGATTTCCCAAGCCACTGGAGTGCACAGACTCTTCTTCTTCCTACCAACGCTATGACCTTCAGGTCTACAATGGATAGAGCCAAATGTGATACTCAGTCCGAATAGATTCCCCTATGGGATGGCTTGAATCTTCAAGCTCTAGTCCTCGATGTTGTCACTAGTTAGCTCGGCCCTCTATCTCTTTCTGCTCTTCTCTTGCTTCACTGCCCTTTCTCTGTATTTCGTCCTCCTCTTAGGATTCTGGTCCTTTCTCCCTTGTCTCCCGGACTTCCTTTGACTTGATTTTGTATTCTGTCTCTATTCATGACTTTTGGTCATTCGAACCCATATCCACTCGGTTCATCTTCCGCCTCTGTCGATTCACGTTCTACAACTCTGCGGCTTTTTCTGCTCCTTCTCTCTTCGACTGGCCATCTTGCTATGTGGCTCTCTTTTCATTACAAATGCATGATTGTCTATAAAATGCCCACTTGTAGTGTGGCACAAGGATCAGGGGAAGTTAGAAAGGAATCAAGGCCTTCCCTCAGGCAAAACCCGAAAATGGAACAAAATTCCAATACACAGAGTTTTACCGGGAATACTCTATCAGGTGCGAAATCTGGACTTCAAATTTTATGCAATCGGGCTTATAATTCCCATCAGGTCTGGCCCTTATCAGCTTATTGCAAATCACGTGCCCAATGACCCTTTGTATCAAGGATCATCGATCACCCGATCGACAACCGTCAATATCGGCGTATCGCTATAGACATATGGAAATTGCAATGGCCTCGGGGGTTCCTTCCTTTGGTCATTCCGACCACCAATCTACCATTCTGCTGATCTCTCCAATTGCCAATTATCACAATCGAATAATCGCATTATCTCAATCACCAAGTCTAGGGTCCCGATATCACATACATGCTTGACTCCGATGCGATGAGTCATAGATCGCTAATCGAGGGTCCTTCCACCCTGGCCTTAAGTCCACTCTTTGAACCTTTTGTGATGCAATTTTTCCTTTATAAGGCCTTTTATGCCATTTTTACGAGAAATGCCTCCTTTTCCTAATCCGGGGCTCCTAGGGCCTACTTTGACCTCCTACGCAATCTCCATGGGCCTCATTCAATGCGCTTTGACTGAGGTCCTCGTCACTCCACGCTGGCCTCCATTGCCACTAGTTTAGGGTGTTTTTTATTGTTGTTTTGGATTCTTTAGAGATTTGTTTCATCTCGATATAGTCAGGGTTCTTTGACAGTCGTCTATGGATCTGATTCAGATCACGGCCTTCCCACTGAAAAAGCTTTTGGACCACCAAAAGTTGGTTTTATTCAAGCATTGACTAAGTGAGGAAACTATTGTCTCACTTTTCTAATCTCAATCCACCTTGCATTCCTCGGGTTCGAACCTTTAAGCCCAATCCTGAGGTATTCCACTTGTCCACTGCACGTCATCCTTACCTTCCTGTCCAGCATTGTGTCTTCCCGTAATTCACTAAGATATTCAGGTAGCAGGTCATCAACAGAAGGTAATTGACTCTGCTCTTTAGGGTCCTCAACCATTGAAGGTTCAAACAACCTCAAGCAATCTGTGTTCAATGCTGAGTAGATGTGCATGTAAGCTGGTAGATCAAGGCGAAAATCATTTTCACCAATCTTCTCAAGTATCTTGAAGGGTCCATACCTGATAGGTTTTAGCTTTTTACCTTCACCTTGCATCCCGTCCTTGCTGATACACAGCTAGATTTGGTCTCCAACTTCAAAAATATGCTCCATTTGATGATTATCATGCCTAGCCTTGTACTTGGACTGGCTCTTTTCCAGCTGTTCCTGTACTTCCTGGTTGATCTCCTAGATCTATTCAATGAACGTAGTTGCCTTGTCCACATCACTATGTCTATCAACCATGGTATCTTTACCAAAGACAAAATCCATAGGAGACCTTGGTATGAAACCAAAACAAGTCTCAAAAGGAGATCTCTATGTAGAAGAGTGTTTGGCTCTATTGTAACCTTGCTGCACATAAAACAAGTGTTCATCCCAAAGCTTAGGATGTTTGCTGCAATATCCTCTCAGTAACCGAATCACCATCCTATTAACCACTTTTGTCTAGCCGTCTGTTTGTGGACGAAAAGTTGTGTTTTTCTTTAATTTGGTGTCCATTACTTCCCACAGACTTGACCAAAACTTCCCCACAAGTCGGGTGTCTCGATCAGATAAAATAGAAGTGGGTAATCCAAAATGAACCCATACATGTTCAAAGAATAATTTTTCAATTTGTTCAGTTGTAATCTGTTTACTACAGGGTATCAAAATACACATTTTGTTGAACCTATCCACAACAACATATAGATAATCATGACCTTTCCTAGATTTAGGCAGTCCTCCAACAAAATCCATGGAAATGCTTTCCCAAGGGTAAGAAGGAACTAGCAATGGAGTGTACAAGCCTTGTTTTCTATTGTTGGGCTTGATTTTAGCACACATAGCACATCCCTTTACATATCTAGAAACTGTCTCACTCATTCTCGGCCAATAGCAGAACCTTTGCAGTTGTGAAACTATTTTACTTACCCCAAAGTGACTCGATATAAGAGAAGTGTTTGCTTCCCTAATTATCTTTGCTCGCTCTGTTTGTGGAATGCAGATTTTCCCACAATGATATAAGAGTCGATCCTTCACATGATAGTCCAATTATTCTACTCTTTTGCCTTGATTCAAAGTTGCATATACAACTTTAAAGTCCATATCCTAAGCATATTGTTCTATGTAGCTTTCATGCAGCACGAAATTATTCTTAGGTAGGGTAGATGCATTTATAATGGGTCTAGATAACATGTCTGCAACCTTGTTATGTATGCCCTTTTTATATCTGATGACTAAATGAAACTGTTGTAGAAAACCCATCCATCTGCAGTGTCTTGATTGCTGCAACTTAGTTTGGGAGTGTAGGTATTGAAGTGGCTGATGATCAGTATGTATCACTGTTTCTTTGCCCATTAAGTAATGTTTCCACTTTTTCACACTCTGAACTAATGCATACAATTCTTTATCATATGTAGGATAGTTAACTACTACATGATTAAAAGTCTCAAAATGATAACATATGGGTTTACCATGTTGTGTCAAAACTGCTCCCATAGCATAGTCACTGGCATCAGTTTGGATCTTAAATGGTATTTGTAGATCTGGCAGTGATAGTACAATTGTTGTATTAATATTTTCTTTCAAGGTGTCGAAGGATTTATGTTGTTTTCCTCCCCACTAAAACACCTTGTTCAATCCTGTCAAAGCATGTAAGGGAGCTGCAATTGAGGAAAAATTTGAAATGAAATTCCTCCAATACTGTGTTTCTCCTAAGAAGCTTCTCACTTCTATAGCAGACTTGGGTTTCGGCTAGTTTACAATGACTACCACTTTAGAGGGATCTATTTTCAATTCACCTCCCCCTACGACGCGACCCAAATAATTTAGACAGGTTTTTCCAAATTCACATTTGGATAGTTTAACATAAAGTTTTTCTCTTTTCAAAACATCTATTGTCCGCTTAACATGCTTTAAATGTTCTTCCCATGTTTTACTAAAAATTAGAATGTCATCCAGATACACAATAACAAAATCATCAAGAAAAGGTATGAGTACATCATTCATTAATCTCATGAAAGTAGCAGGAGCATTAGTTAGGCCAAAAGGAATAACTAGCCATTCATACAATCCCTGCTTTGTTTTGAAAGTAGTCTTCCATGCATCTTATTTTGCAACTCTGACCTGATGGTATCCACTATGCAAATCAAGCTTCGTAATAAACAACTTCCTTCAATTGATCTAAAAGATCATCTATGCGAGGAAGGGGATAACGATTTTTGATTGTTATCTTATTCAGTGCTCGGTAATCAATGGACATTCTCCACGAGCCATATTTCTTTCTCACCAAAATGATTGGTGACCCACATGGTGATGTGCTATGCCTGATGAACCCTTTCTCGAGGAGCTCTTGCACCTACTTCTTGACTTCAACATTCTCTAAAGTAGACAACCTGTACATCCCAATGTTAGGCAAAGATACATCTTGTTACAAAATAATATCATGTACTATTCCCTTTTTGGGTGGTAAACCTTTAGGTTCCTGAAATAAGACATCATACTCTGAAACAATCTTTTCTATATCAACATTACATCCCTCAAATACATTGGTTTTATCAGGTGTCTTTTCCTTTACAACAATCAGTAAGAACTGCTTGCATGAATTTATCATTCTTTTCATCTATCCTGAGTTTATGAGAATATAATTATTCTTGAGCTTATGAGCTCTTACAAAGTATTCGATTCCATCTTTAACAAGTAGATACTTGTTCTCAGCTCTATAGAAAATAGCCTTTCTATCATACAAGTAAGGGCTTCCTAAAACAATTCCACATATATCCAAAGGAATTACATCTATCTCAACCTCATCTACAAATGCTGACCCAAAAGAAAACTTGAGTTTGCACTTTCTAGTCGCTTGTAGTTGTGCTTTATCATTCAACCATCCTAATGGGTATGGATTCTTATGAGGTGTAGTTTCTAATCCCAATTTCTTTACAATTGCTTCAGAAATTAGATTTACTTGTGAGCCACTATCAAACAAAGTATCAATATTTTGATTTTTGGAAACAAGTCGAATATGGAAAATCTCATGTCTTTTTCTCTCATGTTCTTCATCAATAACAGATTGAGCAGAATTACTAGTAGATGCTTCAAAATTCTTACCTTTTATACCTGTGGCTGTAATGATTGTTTCATCTCCTGAGTCTGACCCCAAATCTTTCTGAATAGCTACAGCAATCTTCTTCTTCTTACCCTCAGACTTCTTAGGTCTCAACTTTGGAAGCAGAATCCAATTGTGCTCATCATCATGCCACTCCTTTTTACAGTGAGTGCATGAAGCTTTGCCTTTTTGTGTAGTGTTAGCCTTCCTTGATTTCCACTTCTACATTCTTTTCTCCTTGCTCTTGCTGATAGTGAGTTGGGATGGTCCCCCAACTTCTGGATTTCCATTCTTTTCTCTAGCTTCTAGATGAGTAGCTTGTACAGATACCTCTTCTATACTAGTGGGATTAAACATGAGGATGGTATGCCTCATGTAGCTGTGTAGACCACCAATGTACTTTAAAAACGTTTCTAGTGAGTCTAATGAAATACCCAACATCAATGCTCTCTTTCTGAATTCTTGAGTATACCCTTGCACACTTTTCCCCTTCAACTACCGAAGAGTTTGGCAACTCATCATGGCTTGTTGCATGTAGGCCAGTGGATAGAACTGCTTTCTGATTGCAGCAACAAATTCACTCCAGACAAAGATGGTCTTACCATGCTTCTTCATATCATCTTGGGTTCTACCTTCCCACCAAACCAAGGCAGTGCCTCCTAAGCATAGGCTTGCCAGTTGTATCTTATTCTTGTCTGAGTCTATGTTCTGTACTCTGCAATAAACATCAATTTGTCTAATCCAATTGTCCAACTTTTCAGCATTTAGCTCTCCATCATATATAGGCAAATCAAATTTAACATCTAGTTTAATCAAATATGCTTTCTTATTATGCACAGGGTTATTAGGAGGTGTAGGAAAGCTTTCTTCTTTCCCCTTTCCTTCTGAGCGGTCATGGGAATGAGATTCATCTTCTTCTTTATCTTGTTTAGAGCCTGATGAATCTTCATCCTTATCCTTTCTAAAGCCCCTATACATTTCTTCTACCATAGACTTTATAGCTAGGAAACTTTCTATGAATTTAGGGTCTGGCCCTATAGAACCTTCCTCTGACATTTTCTTCCGAGAATAGACTCTCACAATTTCAGGATTAGTTTCCACCAACTCTCCTCCTAATTTGAGCTTTTATCTAGTCAGCATTCATAGCTAAACCAAGACAAGCTTATCTAACCTTACAACCTAGAGCTCTGATACCACTTGATCTGATAATCACCCTATCAGTGAGCTCAGTTGAAGATTTATTAGACAAAAGGTATTATAGATTGATGTGCTGGTGTGTGTTCTGTGTTATTTAAGTAGCGGATCGATCAAATTGCCAATACACGGATATTTAAATGGAAAGACAACAAAGAAATACAGTAAGAAAACACAAAGACACAAGAATTTCAATAAGGAGTTCACCCTATTCTCTACGGTTACATCTTCGCTCCAGATTTTAGTGGTGGCCTTGTTTTATTGTGCCTATAGTAGAGAATTACAATGCAGGGACTCAATGTGAGTTCTCTTGAAGCAGTTTTTGCAGGGACTCAATGTGAGTTCTCTTGAAGGAGGTTTTGCTTGGCAGGGTGGTTCTTGGATTTCCAAAGCCACTAGAGTGCACAGACTCTTCTTCTTCCTACCAGCTCTATGACCTTCGGGTCTACAAAGGACATAGCCAAATGTGATACTCAGTCTGAATAGATTCCCCTATGGGATGGCTTGAATCTTCAAGCTTTGGTGCTCGATGCTGTCATTGGTCAGCTCGGCTCTCTGTCTCTTTCTGCTCTTCTCTTGCTTCACTACCTTTTCTCTGTATTCCGTCGTCCTCTCCAGATTTTGGTCCTTTCTCCCTCGTCTCCCAAACTTCCTCTGACTTGACTGTGTATTCTATCTCTATTCAGGGCTTTTTGTCATTTGAACCCATGCCCACTCGGTTCTTCTTTCGCCTCTATCGATTCACCTTCTGCAGCTCTACGACTCTTTTTGCTCCTTGTCTCTTCGATTGGCCATCTGGCTATGTGGCTCTATTTGCATTACAAATGCATCATTATCTATAAAATGCCCACTTGTAGCATGGCACAAGGATCAGGGGCAATTAGAAAGGAATCGGGGCCTTCCCTTAGGAAAAACCTGAAAATGGAACAAAATTCCAATACACATAGTTTTACCGGGAATACTCTATCGGGCACGAAATTCGGACTTCAAATTTATGCAATCGGGCTTATAATTCCCATCAGGTCTGGCCCTTATAGGCTTATCGCAAATCGCGTGCCCAACGACCCTTTGTATCAAGGATCACGATCACCCGATCACCGACCGTCGATATCGACGTATCGCTATTGGCATATCACAATTGCAACGGCCCCAGGGGTTCCTTCCTTTGGTCATGCAAACCACTGATCTGTCGATCTGTCGATAACTCCAATCACCGATTATCACAATCGCATAATTGCATTATCTCAATCGCCAAGTTTGGGGTCCTGATATCGCATACATGCTTGCCTCCGACGCGATGAGCCAGCGATCGCTGATCGGGGGTCCTTCCACCCTGGCCTTAAGTTTGCTCTTTGAACCTTTTGCGATGCGATTTTTCATTTATAAGGCCTTTTATGCCATTTTTAGGATAAATGCCTCCTTTTCCCGATCCAGGGCTCCCAAGGGCTAATTTGACCTCCTGTGTAGTCTCCATGGGCCTCGGTCAGCGTGCTTTGACCGAGGTCCTCATCGCTCCATGCTGGCTGCCATTGCCACTTGTTTAGGGTGTTTTTGATTGCTATTTTGGATTTTTAGAGATTTGTTTCATCCCAATATAGTCAGGGTTCTTTGACAGTCGTTTATGGATCCGATTCAAATCAGTAACCTTTGTGATTGCATTGCTATCAGCCTTTTGAGCCTTGGTCGTGTTGTTTCCATCACCTCCACTCTTTTTAGCC
>APFE030892581.1:2773-63218 GCA_000404065.3 Pinus taeda
TATATATAGGAGTCTAAGGAGTCACAATATAACCCAGCCGACCTAACAATAATAATATAAAGCCACAAAAATAACAATAGAGAGATTTTATGGCGCACAGTAATAACAATATGGGGACAATAGGGGCACAACAATATTAATAAGGGATACAACTACAATAGTAATGGGGTAATCAATAGTATTATAGGGACCCAACAGAGGGCGGCAATTTGTAGGTAATAAAATCACTGCAACATTAAAAAAATACTACAATCTGCACAAAATTACAACTCCGTACCACCCACAAGCAAATGGCCAAGTAGAAAGCACTAATAAGGTGATTGAGGCAATACTTACAAAAACAGTTGCATCACACAGACGTGACTAGGCTTCAAGATTGCCAGAAGTCTTGTGGGCATACCGAACAACATGGAGAAACACCACCAGGTATTCACCATATCAATTAGCATTTGGAAAAGAACCCATCTTTCCAATCGAATTCGAAATTCAAACATTAAGAACAATGCAGGAGGTGGGTTTGAATTAAATGAGGCCCAAACCAATAGATTACAGCAAATCAATGAGTTAGATGAAATCAAGCTCTCAGCTCTTCAACGCACTGCATTAATTCAACAACAGAGAGCAAAATGGCATGACGTCGCTATTAAAAAGAAAACCTTCAATGAAGGAGATTGGACACTCCTGTATGATTCTAGGTTCTAGGATTTCCCCGGAAAACTCCAGACATGATGGCTTGTACCTTATGAGATATAGAAAGTGCATGACAATGGCACCATTACATTAAATACTATTGATGGATCTGGAAATTCTTTCAAAGTGAATGGTCATCAAGTGTGACTTTACCACAAACCACTTACTCGGGAATCCTTTTACCAACAATTACGGGAAGATTCCACTATGCAGATTCTTGTTGAGGAAGATAACCCCTCCTCAGCATTAATTCACTGAACAATTCCTTTGTTTTTGAATTTTGTATATAAACTTTTCTCTTTAATTTTGCTTGTATAAACTATTTTTTTGTACATACTTTAGTGTTGTTCCATTTAAGGAACATTTGTTGTTCCTCTTAAGGAACAGTTATTGTTCCTCTTAAGGAATAGCAACTGTTCCTCTTAAGGAACAACACTTCTGTGTGTTTTTATTTTCGTTGTTCCTCTTAAGGAATAGTAGTGATTCCTCTTAAGAAACAGCACTTCTGCATATTTTTATTTTTGTTGTTCCTCTTAAGGAACAGTGCTTTTGCACATTTTTATTTTTGTTGTTCCTATTAAGGAACAATTGTTGTTCCTCTTAAGGAACAGCAGTCATTCCTCTTAAGGAACAACACTTTTGCGTGTTTCAATTTTTTCTGCTCCTCTTAAGGAACAGTTGTTGTTCCTCTTAAGGAAGAGCAGCCATTCCTCTTAAGGAACAACACTTTCGCGTGTTTCTATTTTTGTTGTTCCTCTTAAGGAACAGTGCTTTCGCGTGTTTTTATTTTTGTCGTTCCTCTTAAGGAACAACAGTCATTCCTCTTAAGGAACAACAGTCATTCCTCTTAAGGAACAACAGTTGTTCCTCTTAAGGAACAACACTTCTGCGTGTTTTTATTTTTGTTGTTCCTCTTAAGGAACAACTGCTATTCCTCTTAAGGAACAACAGTCGTTCCTCTTAAGGAACAACACATCCGCATATTTTTGTTTTCGTTGTTCCTCCTAAGGAACAGTTGTTGTTCCTTTTAAGGAATAGCAGTCATTCCTCTTAAGGAACAGCACTTCGCGTGTCTCTTTTTTGTTGTTCCTTTTAAGGAACAGCTGTTGTTCCACTTAAGGAATAGCAACTCTACTTGTTCATATTTTTGTTGTTCCATTTAAGGAATAGTTGTTGTTCCTCTTAAGGAACAGTGGCCTTGCATGCTCTTATATTTGATGTTCCTCTTAAGGAACAGCAACCCGCATGTATTTTTTTTAGTCGTTCCATTTAAGGAACAATAATATTGCCTGCTTATATTTGCATTGTTCCTCTTAACGAACAGTTGCCATTCCTTTTAAAGGAACAACAGTTTTGCTATTTTTTTTTTACTTTCTGTCGTTCCTTCTGAGGAACAACAGTTTCAATTTGGAGTGTTTTTAGATTGTTCCACCGAAGGATCAGCGCTTTATTTTTTGCTTGTTTTACTTGTTGTTCCACTTAAGGAACAGTTGTTGTTCCTCTTAAGGAACAGCAGTTTCGCGTGCAATTTTTTTCTTTCTTTTTTTGTCATTCCTCTTAAAGGAACTACAGTTTTGCGTGCAGATGTTATTTTTGTTGTTCCTCTTAAGGAACAACAGCTGTTCCATCTAAGGAACAACATTTTTGAGTGCATTTTTCATTGTTTCTCTTAAAGAACAACATTATTTTTTAGAGTTTTTGTGAATAATGTTTCACTCTTCATGATCCTTTCAAGGTAAAGATACAAATTTATGCAAGGACACAAAAATTAGAGGTTACTGAAATAAGAAAATCAAAGAAAAATTGTCATCTTTAATGAGATTGCTTTGTATTGATAAGGAAAAGGAAAGGACACAACTATCTATATCACTTTGTTGTCCTTATCTTCACTAAAACTCAAATTGATTGATTATTTTTATCATGTTGGTTCTTCCTTAATTCTCATAATTCTCTTTGATTATTATTATTGAATAAGAATAAGGGCATATTTTTTTTTCTATTGAGATGTTCAGACTTCTTCCACCATCCCTACTCTTAAGGAGTGTTGAGCCATCCTCTATATATAAATAAGAAGGTCTATATAAAAGAAAGGAAAAGAAAAATATATGTATATGATTACTAACAATTATATGATTTTTCAGATTGAGGATAGGGGATCTCATCAAGAGCCAGCCTACCATGATCATAAGAGAGCAGTGAAGTGGCATTCCCACTATGGCCACCACACCAAGGATATGATCCAATGGGCACATCAAAAAATAAAAGTCCTTGGAACAAGAGGTCTCATCACAAGTTGACCTGCCCACCTTTCACTCCTTCCTAGTGAATGGCATTGTGATTCATCTGGTTACCAAGCCAACACAATGGCCACTATTCTGACATCACAAAGCACTTTCCTAGGCATACATAAAGGATTATGGTTCCACAGCGTGAAAAAACAACTTTGTCAAGGTTATAAACACCTATGGCCAACAGAGCTCTGTTGATGGTATTGGAGTCATATTTTTCAACATCAATAGTAATTACAAACCCTTTTCTTATTTCTTTATCTTTATTTCAAAAGAGATTATGTTCCCAATTCCTTTTGAACCTTTTAATCATGATATCTCGTTTAAAAAGTCAATCATGATGGTTTAAGTGGAATAATGACCACATAAGCATTTTACCTACGTCAGTTGTCCTTTTCCCTTTTTCGCATCACTCCATAGCATCTCCATATCTATTCACAATTTTCATCATAAGCCTCGATTTCAGCAACTTGATACTTTTTGTGATCTTGTCATGAATATGTACACCTTTCCCTTTCTATAATGTATGATTTCTGTCCAGTACGTTGCTCCTCCATTTAATCGGTCGAGGATGACCTATCATATTTCAGGGGAGAATGGGTGACTTCCAAAATACTCCTGTATACGTGTCAGACTTCTATTTTGATGTACTAGACTGCATCAGATCCCTTAATAGAAAGTTTTAACGGTATTGATGTTAAAAAAAGGGTATTATCCAATATGCACAGTTTGTTGTTCCATTGTTATCTATGTGTATTGTTGTGTAAAATTAATAGTGTGCAGAACTTAGACAAAATGGGAGGTTGATCAGTATGCATCGAGCCACAAGTACTAGTAGTTTCCAATTTTGCACGAGAAATTTTGGTGAGGGCAGGATGGATTGCATATTTTACACGACTACAACAACCCCATGAAACTATGGCTATCGAATTTTTGGAGAATTTGTAGCATGATCATTCCATAGTAAGGGGAAGACGAATAACAGCGATGGATATAGTAATTGCAGAGGTATTTGGACTACCAGCAATTGGACCTATTTGGACACATAAAAATTGAGACTGCAAGATGCCATGGCCACCTTTCGGGATGAGGGACAGAACCTAATCTTTAAAGGAAAAGGATTCCAACCTTCATCTCTCGGAGAACCATGGACGGAACTGGCTAGAATAGTGCAGAGCTACATTACATGTGACGGGAGAAAGGATGTGGTAAGACCACGCCACCTCAAATTATTATCAGTACTAAAACAAAAATGTGTTGTAAATTTTCCTGCATATTTAAATTTTTTGTTGCATGATGCTACTCAGAGCATAAAGAAATCCCATCATATAGATACTGTAGTGAGCCACCATTGTTTAATTCGACTGATAGTAAGTTATGGCCTTGCTCAACAATAGACCAATTGGGAAGAGTTGGTATTTTCTATAAACGGGGGACTAGCCTTACCTACCCTAAAAAGAAAAAGAACCACCAGCACAGCAAGAAGACCTCAAAAACGCAGATACTCTTCCAAATTAAGAACAGGCAGGGGAATGTTTGAGAACCTCCAAGGTAGCAGCAGCCAATCCTTAGAATTACATAGCTCTTAAAACAAGCAAACCTTACAGCTAGAAGGAAGAGATAACCAAGAATCAGAATTGGAGGAAGAAATTGAGCACACTAGTGAAGAAGAGAGGGAGGAAGTGGAACTTCCCTTAACCCCTAGTGCAATTCCACCACAAAACCCATTATAGGAGGATGAATTGGCCCAAATTTTGGCCAATATGAGTGAGTATATTCAGCTCCAAAGTCCGCTCAACCTCAATACTGAGGCAGAGCAATCACAAGAACACTCTGCCCATGGCAAGAATACATCAAAGGAAATAAATGATGAGGAAGAAGCAGGAGCAGAAGCCACTCAGGAAGTGGCAGACCAAACTAGGGTTACCTCTCTAGAGGAACCTAGTCAGGATAATGCAAACACTAAAAAGATGATCCAAACAGAGGATATGGAAACTAGCTAGGGCAAAGGCACAGCCCTTGAAGAGCAAAATCCAACTGAGCAGTCGAGCCCAGAAAGAATAGAAATAGTTAGAGAAATAGTTGTTCCTCCAAATAAGAAGAAAAGAGAAATTAAGAGGCTGCGAAAGGAACAAAAAAAGCTGCAAAATTTAGTAAAATAACTCAGACGAAATATAAGGACACTGAAAAGGGTGAAAATCTCAAGAAGAACCCAAAAAACAGTGGATGTAGCTATCCAGATTGAACTCCATGATACAAGGGCCACGAAGACTCAAACCGAGCCCATACTTATTCAAAATTATAAGGAACAGCAAGTAGCATAGACTTCACGCACTCCATTCCATGATAAAGAGATGTAGACTATAAGCACTCAGTCGTGTAATAAGAGTAACCAGATAGATCTTCAACCTAAAAAAAAATTGATGGGCAACAACCCTGATATAACAAAACTCCAAGAGGATCTAGCACAAGCTCAGTAGACTATAGAGAAGCTTGAGGAAGAGACTGTTCCTCAGAAGAAATACCAAGAATTACAGCAACAATTAAGGAATACCAATGCATCAGAAAACGAAGACTTCGATAAATATCAAAGGGCAGAAGAAAGAGTTGAAGAGGTAAAGAGCAAACTGAAAATAGTCATGAGTCAAATGGATACTCTCTATTCCTTATATACAGATGTTTTAACATGCAGGTCCCCTGCCAAAAAATATGCTCTATGTTTTTTAGAAAGACATTTACAGTTAAAAATTAAGGTTGTTAAGGCAGGGAAACCTATAGAATTAAAAATTGTTGATGATTATATAAACTGTTGTAAACACCATGGAGTAAAAGTTCAACGATCACTCTGAGTTTTATTTGCATAATTCTATATTGGAAGAAGAAATGGAGAAGAATTGTAGTCCTTTTGTGGGTGATGTACAGTTTCAAGCATTTATTTCATTTGTTGTTAACCAGTTAAAGTGGATCAAGACCCATAATACTTTTCAGAGACAAGAAAATGGGTTATACCTTTGGGTCCGAGGTGAACTGGAAAACCCATTGCAACTTCTAGCTAAACATAAAATCCTGACGCAAAAGGAGGGAGTGATCCAGACCTTGGGACCCATCCACAAAGAAATTATCCAGCAAGGGGTAGAATATTTCCTCTCTATCAAAGACAATTCCTTAGCAGCAGTTAAATTTAGATGGAAGACTTCCAATCAAAATATACAGAACAGAGAGCCATTCAACTAAAAAAAAATTAAATTAGCTACAGATCGCCTGCTTACTTATAGTAACCTCATCTTGAGGGAAGGCCCATATTGGCTTGGTTGTAGGTTTCGAAGTAATTGTTATTCCTTCACCAAGAAGCCATATTCAGACAAGCAGATCAAGGTTGGAGCATGCAATCAAGGATAAAAATGAAAAATCATAGCATCAGCGCAAAAAGACAAAGAGTTGACTGGAGTTAGAAGATGGAGCGGATCCCTCAGGATCTCTTGATCTTGAGGGATCGTTGTTTCAAATTCTATCTATTATTTCTTGTTTTATCTGCCTGGCCATTATAAAAGGGACAGCGCTTCTAAATATTAGGGAGGCAGAATCGATCATGCATTATCATTATTCAGAACTTACTGTTGTATTTTCACTTTGATCATCGACTCTCATTGATTAAAACATAGTACAATTGCCTATAACATTTTCGCATATGCTTAATACATAAGTCGGTTGTTATTCCATTCTTTTATACTAAAGTAGTCCGGCGGTGCTTCACTTACGGCTAAGGACCTGGCCCTAGTGGATCCACTTGCTATTCTGTACCATTACTTTACAATCGCAGTCGTGTGATGGTTTGGTTTGATTTTCGTTTATTTGAATCGCATTGCTTTACTGTTCCTTATTTCAAGAGTTTATGAATTGTTTTATTGTATATGTTGTAACTGAATCGCATTGCCGTTCCTTTTCATCATAATAAGATTATTACTCTCTGCAAACTATATTGTTATGTTGTTCATTTCAATTATAAAGCTTCGTTTTTCATTCCAGTAAACTGCTTTATTGTTCATTACAGATTTTTGTTCATTTCTACTAAATAGCATTTCTATTCATTTCCTTTCTGCAAGTATTTGGTTCTGCCTTTTAGCGTTGTTATAGTTAGCATATTTATTCTATTTCTATTGGCAACATTGTTGATTTAATTTCTTGCTATTTCCAATCAGCCATTTTAGTGTGGAGTGTGAGATCAACAACTATAAAGGACATTGGATATTACTGTCAGAGTTCTCAGATTGACGATCTTGTTTATGTTTGATTTCATTTATATCAGTTGACAGAGGAAAGAGTTATTGCTACTGCATCCTTGACTGATAATTGTTGTTAATTTCCTGAGTGAATAATTTATTTTTAGAGCATTGAGTTTCTTTTAATTGCCAGTAGGTTTTATTTCAAGCATCTATTTACTCTTATATTTGGAAGCATTGTACTAAAAATTGGAAACATTACTCTTGGATTAAATTGCCACCACATACTGTGTACACTCTTGAAATAAAAAATATTACCTGGATTGATAATTAATGTAGGATAAATAGGAGTTAAAAAGACATCTTTTATACCTCAACAATCTTCATAAGTTCAAGGAGAAGAACAAAGATTGAGTGCATATCTTCATTATTTGATGATAACTTTCACTGTCATCATGCCTTCAAAGATGCATAAATTTCATATGGTGTAGTTATGGATGAGGATTCCTATAGTTCTTTGATCTCACATGGTATATTGGTTGAGGATTATTGATCTTGATGATATCAAGAAATTTTGACTATGAGTTCACGATTTTCTTTGTTCATTGATGAGAAGCTAGATACACATTATGATGCATACATGGATGATTACTTAACTTTCATATTGGTAAATATTTTTGGTTGTCCAAGAGAATGGTGTTATTGCAAATTTCATGAAGACATACCTATTTGAATACATGGATATTTAGAGACATGGCTTACTTAGTCACATAATGATGAGGACTTCTTACTTTATGATGATAGGTTTGATACTCACATATGTTGATTATCATGGTTGATGCTTATTAGGTGTGGGATGTTGGAAAAATCCCTAGTAAAGATACATGGTTGATATATTGAGGGTTCTTGTGGAAAGATCATGCAGTTCTTGCTACGATGATGATGTCATGGTCATAGATGATGATTATGGTAGTTTCACATGTATATATGTGAATGGTTTTGTATTAATGCTTCGAGATATGACATATGCTTAGTTGATTCATGGAAGGCTATGTCAAGGCTTTTTCTACTAAGGAAACGGAGCAAGTTGATCTTGATAAGGTCAAGAGGATGATTTGATATATATATATATATATATGTGTGTGTGTGTGTGTGTGTGTGTGTGTGTGTGTGTGTGTGACATACTTAGTCACATGTTGATGATATTAAAGTTACATTGTCTTATCTTGTGAACTGATGATGGAATTATACAGGTTGTTACTCTTGATGCTGACAGATGCTTATGGTGCAGATCATATATGATGAATGATAGTTTTTGATGACTATCCTAATCTTGTTTAGGTCTTTGGTATTTGTTATGAATTTCATGTATATCATTTGATGTAAAGGTCATGTAAATACCTAGATGTAATAATTTTTATATTTAGTCATGTATGGAATTTTAAGATCATGTCAAATATGTAAACCCACTTGGTTGGGTGGATGAGTCAAATTTGGTGTATCCCCACATGGATGGGTGATTGATGTATCTATGTATCATTGGTGATACGAAGGTCATACTCACATAGTTGAGTTATAGAGTCATGTTATTCTTTCAAAAATATTTTTGCAGACACTGCATATGCTCAAGGGGAGCATGGATGGTATAGTGCATCTCAGCATGTACTAAGGGGGAGTTTGATTAGAGAATTCAACATGTTCCTAGGGGGAGCATGATCGGTGTTCATATTCAACAATTGAGATATGGAAGTATTCATTTAAAATTGGTAAGCCCTTTTCCTTTGATGTCAAAGGGGGAGAGTAGCTTGGTGTTTGGAGAATAGATTAATGTTTTGAAAATATTAGTTCTTGTCTTGATGTTATTTACAGGTTGTGGTGACCAAACACCAAAGTGGTTGCCAACAAGTCCAAAGGGGGATATTGTTTTCATTATGATGCATGTGTTGTCCTTGATGCAAACTCACTTGTATATGGTAACTAGATGAAGCTACAAGACAGATCAAAGGTGACAAAATGATGGAACACAGAGATATCAGAGGTGACAAAATAATGGAACGCAGAGATATCAGAGCTAACAAAATGATTGAACACATAGATATCATAGGTGATAGAATGATGGAGAAGAATAATGGTCAAAGGTTTCATACAGGGAAATTGTGTTAGTGTTGTCCTTGATAAGCAACCTACCTGATGAGTTGTCCTTAATGACAACCTATTTGAATAATGAAATAATTGATAAAGGTATAAAAAGGATGTGACAAAGTGCAGGGTAGTTCAAAGGAATCAGTTCAGAAATGATAAAGTAATGACAACTCAAAATGTAACAAGTTTATTCAGAGGTAACAGAGTAATGGCACAGAAGAACAGGATGATGGGACAAAGGATTTCATATCAGAATCAAGAAATTGAGGAAAAATAATGTTTTAAGTTGTATTAAGTTATATACGTTGTTTCACCTAGTCCAAGTAGCATATACAAGCAGGTACACAGAACAAAAAGAGTGTATAGGTATGCACGCACTTTCACAAGAGGAAAAGCGCGTATGGGATGGAAAATTAAGGTTAAAGGATACCAAGGGTCCATACCATGGTATTAGCCCACAATATTGAGTAGAATAACGATTATTTGATCCCATCTAAGAATACCACAAGTTCTAAGTGTTGTTTTGGTCTGAGGTATGTAAAAAGGCTATAAGTATATAAGGAGGTGAAGATCAAAGTGTGAAGAAGGGCAAGTAATGCAAATATTATGAAGAGTTAGGTCAAAATAAAATGGGCATGTTATGGGATAATGATGCTTTGATTGATCTGAACTAAGTATGCACCCGAGTATTTCATGATGGATGAGATCTAATGATGGATCGAGATCATAAGACCTGAAATGACTTATCGTTATGTGATATGATAATGGATAGGCTAGATTTGAGTGCTAACAAATGTTTTGCCCTTTAAATTCTATGATATGGGTATATCTAAAGTCTAGAATAGCTGTGAAGTTATAAGTTATTATTTGTAGATCTATATGCTTGTTCGATTTGGTGAAGGCCCATATACACGTTGGTTCGGCTCTTCCAAGTAGCGTATGTAGAAGAAAAAATCGTTGTTCAGAGATGACTGATCTATTTGAACAGCGTTGTTGTTTTACTATTGTTTGTCAATGATGTCTTCTTTGGATCTGAAAGTAAAACTGATTATATAAGGAGATTGAGTCTAGTTGATTGATTGATTGAGTTAGAAGGGTGATCTTTGCTGCTATCTTTTTAGAACTTTGTAATATGATAGTAGATCTTCATAATGTCTTTGGGCAGTATAGTTTATGGTTCAAAAGTTTTATGATTCAGTATCTTTAGATGTATATGAAGGTTGGGTTAAATAAAGTAGCGTATACATGCAAGTTCGCTTCATTGAAGTAGCGTATGCATTCTGACATATGATTTTTGATGTTGCAGTTGGTTCTATTTGTTGATGTAGTGTTCTGGGTTCATATCTGTGTATTGGTTATAGTGATCTGTTTGTTCCAGTTGATTGGATGAATTTTAATTAATTGTTGGTTGATTGAGTTTTCAGTGATTGATTGATTCAGTTGTGGTTGATTCAGAAATTGATGATTGGGTGATTCAGTAATGTCAGAGGTTTCAACGAATTATTGATTCAGTTGTGGTTGATTCAGAGATTGATGATTGAGTTTCAGTTATATCATAGATTGATGATTGGGTTTCAGTGATTGGTTGATGCAGATGTATTTGATGGTTGTATTGCAGTGGTGATTGATTCTGAGCTTCAATGTTACTGATGGGTCCAGTATGAAAATTGGATGAAACGAGGCCTACATATTGCGTTGTTGTGTACCAGGAGTATCTAGTCTAAAAATTTATGAAACGTGGTCCCTAGAGGATGTTGAGGGTTGGAGCCTTCAGTGAGGAAGTCGAAGCTTCCTGCTAGTAGTGGCTAATGATTAGATCAGGGGTTTGTAGATCCCTTCCAGTAGAAACTGGAGAACAAGTGAAGGTTGTATCCTTTTGTAGGTTGGTGCCTACGTACTGGTAAACATATCAGCTAGTACAAGAGCTAAGGGATTGTTGCCTTCCACTAGAAGCTGGAGCACGAGAGAAGGTTGTAGCCTTCTGCAGGTGGGCGCCTGCATACTGGTATGATTCTGCACCAGTACAAGATTGTAAACAAATTTTTATATTAAAAGAAGACAAATACAACAACAGCAAGTGGTTTTCTCCCACATTGGGTTTCCACCTTAAATCTTGGTGTTCATGTGTGCTTCTTATGTGTGACAGTTTATTTATTATAGCACATGGTCAATGTTTATCTAATGGTTAATAAAATACTAATGCACTAGCTGAAGACAAACATATGATGGATTAACTGAATCGTAAGTTCACTAGATATACACTAATTTCCTTAAGAATAGTTGCGTGCACACGGAGGTTTGATTCAGTAAAGTTGTGAATAGAAATCTATATATGAAATGTAAGAAGCTATTGATTTGTAAATACTGATTCACACTCCTCTCAGTATTTTTCCCAAAAAAAGGAAGTATATATGAATTAAAGGGTAAAGTGTAAGAATTGAAGGAAATTCTTTTGGATCTAGTGAGAAAATGTAATGAAACAAAGATCTGGGAGGTTAAGGAAATTGAATTAGTGGATCCAAAGGGGATCTTTGTCTCATGTTAGTCAGTTCTTACAAATCTTAGGGGATTGGTGTCTCCTATAAGTTGCAATCTACAAATATTTTAATAATAGTTTGGTGGCTTATTTAATAAAATAATGAAAGGAAGTTATGTGGTTTTCTCCTCGATGGGTTTCCACATATATCTTATGCTTAATGATTTTATGTGACTAGTGTATTATTTTCAAATTGAATGATTTAAATCATGTACAATTCTATTATATTGATTCAACCCCCACCCCCCTTCCCTCTTAGTATAATTATTAATTCAAAAAAAATTATCAAAGTAGGCTCCTTCAAAAATAGTCTAACCACTAGAAAGTAGATTTAAGGGACAAATGGCTAGTTATATGGATTATTTTCAAATAGCACTTATCTTTGATGCAACCAATTATGCTTTTTTGAAGGTAAGAATGAGTTCTTATTTAATTTCTCTTAGTTTTGAAATTTTTATTTTTGTTAAAGACAGATCTAGAACTCCAAAAACTCCTTCATCAAATGTAGATGGAATAAGGGCATTTACAAACAATGAAAATATAATAAAAAAAAATGTGATTCTATGTGGTCTTGCTAAATATGAATTTGTTAAGGTAATGCATTGTAAGTCTTCAAGGATATTTGGGATAATCCCCATAGAAAATATCAAGGACATTATAAGTTAAAGAAAGATAAACTTTGAACACAAAGAATGATGTTTGAAATTTTAAAGATGAAAGAAGATGAAAATAGTGTAGGAATCTTTCTTAGAGTTAATGGAGTTTTAAACACCATCAATGGTCTTGATGAAAAAGTTGAGGAAGTAGTTGTTGTTCAAAAATCATTGAGATCTATTCCCATGAGATTCAATGCTAATATTTCAACCATTTAGGAGATAAAGTACCTAGACACCTTAAATATGGAAGAACTACATGGAATTTTGATAACATGTGAAATTAGGATTGGAAAAGAGAGGTTGGGAGGTTATCTTCAAAGTATCAAAGAAAATAAAAGAACATCAAGATTTCTCCAACCACGAGTTAGATCCAGAGTTATATGTATTAATCAAGAAGATAAAAATGGGTTCTACCAAGTATAAAAGTAAGTTACATATTAAATTTTTTGTTTGTCCATTTTACTTCTCAATGCCCTTATCCTAAATTAGATTATCATAAAAAGGAAAGAGAGTATAAGAATAAAACTAGATGTCATAAATAACATAAGGGAAAATATTAGAAGAAGAAAAGCTTATATTCCAAAGAAGAAAGTTACTCATTACAAGAGAGAAATGAATACAAATTTGATGAAGAGCTAGATGAATGTTCTCTTATGGCCATAGAAACTAAGTATAACTACAAAGAAAATTAACATCCTAAGGAAGAAGTTGAAGGTGAAGTTGACCTTGAAGGGGATATGATTAGTGCTCTAGATGAACTAAAGAAGGTTAAACATTAGGGGAATTTTGAAGTGAAAAATGGGCCTCAAAACAAAAAATGTACTAACAAAATTGACTTTTAAAGAACCAATAGGATTCAAGATGATGATTTTATCCCATGAGTAAATATTTTTGAGGGAAAAGAAGAAAATTTATTTCTTTCACTATATTTATGGATTATCTCATTATATATTTACTCAAATGCCAAGTGTTGGCACCCTTTGGATGTAGAATATTTGAATAACACATCCAACGAGTACCCACTCTGCAAGCTTCTGAGTAGACCGAGATCATAAAAAAGAACATTATTTCTTCATGTATTTCCAATTTTTTTCAATGTAGGTATACTCAGAAGCATGCAGAGTGGCTACCAATTGGATATGAAATTTAATTCTACATCTGACAAGTGTCTATACTTCACATTTGAGTAAACCTACAACAACGTAAGCCAAAAATATAATTAAAAATGTAGGTTTCTTTCTTTTTATTTAAAAAATAGTAAATCATATTTTATTAGTTTAACTATTGTTTTCTTATTTAATTTAGGAGAATCATTTTAGACGTCAAAATTTCCCTAACGAGAAAGAACAAAAGGTTGAAGGAACATCTATTGAATGGAAAAAAAAAATATTAAAAAAAAAATTAAAAAAAAAAATATTGTGCTCTGATGAAGAATCAATTAATCTCCAAAAGTTTCAATTAGAAGAAGAAAAAGAACTAATTAAATCCTAATAAATGCATCTAAGGGACAAGAAAAAGAATTATGAATTATTAAAAGATGAGAATTCATATTTTAGAAAGGAGACATACAAGAAACATGAAAAGAGAGATGCAAATTAAAATGAAGAAGCAAGCATCCACCTAAATACCCAACTTGAAGAGGCAAAGAAAATAAAATAAATCCTATTATCACCCCAAGAAACTCTCCTAGGTTGTAGCTCAGAGATGCTCAGGACATTACAAATTCAACTTAATGTTGCAAATGGATGAATGGAAGGAATGATGCTTGTTCAAGCCAAATAACCGCTCCTACTTTGCTTGACTCTAGACATGCATGAACACCCCCAGACTACAAGGCTTTAGACCACAAATTACTCACAGTTTAAGGATTGGGTGAATATGGAGAATACCGACCACACCAGCAGATGCACAAGACCTTGTGATGGCTGGCTGCAACCAGTAAAGAGGTCTGCAAATCTAATTCACTAATGCACAGAGAGGATGACAGCTCCTCTGATGCTAAACCTCAAGAGTTCAGGAAAATAGCATATCAAGCATAGCTTGGAACAGAATAGGAATGGAAAGTGAGCAATTAACAGCAAAAGAAGCTTGTATTAGCTGGAAATGAAGACGAGATGTTGCAAGTATCAAAGTAGTTACAGTCTCCAGAAGTTGAACCTTACATCAAAACAACAACCATCAACCCTGATTACATCTTGTTTCTGCGTATATATAGAGTTTCATTACAAAAGCACTCGACCATTCTAAATGGAGGGGTCATAATTGACCACCAACCGCTTTAACTTCCTGGTGGAACTTCTGAGTGGGATTGCCTGTTGTAGTGGATGAATTTGATCTCCTCGGGTGCTCTGTTTTACTCTCAGGTGACTGGAGTGTTGTATGGGATGAAATTCCATAACTGTTAAATGCATTTATCTACTCGAGGTCCGTCCTTTTCCTTCTTGGCCATCCTACCTGTTGAAGGCAATTGTTGAGGAGGAAATGCACGAGCTACTGGTAGACGGTCGTATTCATCCTTCGGGCCCACATAATGGTCAAGGAAAGTGTACTGCATGGCGAATGTACGAGCAGGACGGAGGAGGGAAATCAGCCGTCGAATCAAGCAGATAGACGGCGGGGATCGCTCTACAGGGACTATCGGGAAAGCGGGGCAGAATGAACGTAGGTCGTTGGATCTCGAGTGGGAAAATCCAACGGTCATTGGGCGGAGGAGACACGCGGGAGTTAATGGGCGAGAATAGCGGTCTCGGCGATAGGTGGTATTGATCACACCGCCTCAAGGCATAAAGTGGTAAAAGGATAATGGCATGTGATCTCAATGAGCGTGTGACGCGTGGCGGCGAGGGAGGAATGAAGTTGCTTTCCATCGCACGTTAACGTGTTGTCACTTCGCGGGCGCAGGGAGAGCGAACATCGTCCAATCGTGGTGGAGATGATCGGATGATGGGGAATCAATCGAGCGGGTTTTTCATCAGATGTGATGGGGGACCGTTAGATTGGGGTGCGGCGATCGACGGATGCGAATAAAGGTGGTGATGAATTATGGGAGCGCGGGGTCATGTGAATATGGACTTGCGAGGCTTAAGCTTTGCACTCAGGGCTTGGAGAAACAAGGGTTTATCCTGGATTTTGGAGGAAAAATAGAGGTAGCGGGGTTATGAGAGAGTAAGAAAAATGGAGAAGAAAGAAGATGGCTGCTGCGAGTTCTCTTTTGAGCATAAACAACACGGCCAAGCTTGTATTTGACCCTCAAAATGTCAAAATATGTAGCAGAGCTAACATTAGCTCCTTCTGGGGATGATATCCTCCCTGTGAGGTCTCAAGAACTGCAGACCAATGCCTTTACTGTGAAAATCAGATTAGCAAAATTTCCTAGTATTCCATTGGGCATGGAGTCTAATTGAGTCTACACTAAAACTGATAAAATAACATATATACAACTTTATGGCCAAAAGACCTTAAATAACATAAATTTTCAAAAAACGCCCATTAACTGGGCCATCAAAAACTGTCTCCCCTCCCATACTTTGCAGTATGAAGGTATTGTTCCTTTGGATCTGAGAAATGATAAAAGGCCCTATCCAGAAAGCCTCAAACTTCCCATGGTTTCCTTTCTTCTCTTTCAGTGCATCCCACTTCAGAACCAAATCTCCAACCTAAAAATTATTTGTTTTTGTCCTTCTATCAAAAGCTTCCTTGATCTTCTTATGATGTGCCACAGACTTCTCAACCAACTGTTCTCTGATCTGATGTACCTCTGCTAAACCAGTGATCCTTTTTGCCATGTCTTCTTCCTCATTCAGCTCTTCTAGCAAGAATTTTGCCACAGGGAGGGTTAACTGAATTTGGAATATAGCTTCAGTGCCATATACCAGCTTGAAAGGAGAATTCCTCGTGGATTTCTTGGTGGTTACTGTGTCAGCCCACAGTGCATACCTGAGCTTAGAATCCCAATTCTTTTTGTTGTCTTCCAACAACTTTTTGATTATCCTTATCAGGCTTTTGTTGGAAGATTATGCTAGGCGATTGCCTTGAGGGTAGTATGAGGTGGACTGAATCAGCTTAATGCCCATTGAGTCACACATGTCTACTAATTCTTTTTCCCTAAAGTTTGCTGCATTATCTGTGATTATTTTATGTGGACACCCAAATCTGGTGAAGATATTCTCTATTAAGAACCTCATGACCACATGATGATCAACCTTTCTGGAAGGGATTGCTTCAATCCAATTCATGAAGTAATCGGAGGCTACTAAGATCCATCTGTGCTGGCCACTGGAATGTGGATTGATTTCTCTAATGAAATCCAAGCCCCACTGCTGGAAAGGGTCGTTAACATGTATGGGTTTTAGGGGCAGAGACTTCAATTGTTGTTTCCCTTCAAATCTTTGGCACCTGTCACATGATTTAACAAATGAAATGGCATCAGCAAACAAGGTGGGCCAATACTACCCAGCTCTGAGGATCTTAGGGGCTGTAGTTTTGCAATAATGATGCCCTCCACACATGCTGGAATGAAATTGTTACGTTGCTTCCATGGATTGTTCTTTGTCCAGACACCTTAAAAGAATCCCAGAGGGGTCCCTCTAGTAGAACAGATTTTCATGAATGAAATATTTTGCTACCCTGAGCTTAATAGTTTTGGCTTGGCCCTAGAGGAACTTCTAGATTCAACAAGAATTGAGCTATTACAGAGTACCAATCACAGGAGGCCATATTTTATGCTAATGAATGATTTTTCCTTGGTTCAGATGTTTCTTCTGTTGTCTAACCATTTTCTAAAATCATACTTATCAAATTCACATCCAGCATTCTGCAATTTTCTTCAGCCATTAATCTGGCAAGGCCCTAACCTCTAACAAGCATGGTGGGCTTCAGTTCTATGTTAAATTCAATAAGCTTTGCAATCCATTTAGCCCTTCTTCCAGGACATCTTTTATTGGGGCAGAGGGCACATATGCAATTATCTTGGAATGTAGAATGTAAATTCTGAATTCTTTCAAAGACTTGATGAGAGCATATGCTTGTTTCTCAATGGTATCATACCTCAGCTCAGTGTCCCTTAAGGTTTTGTTGAAAAATTCCACTGTATGCTCTGAACCTTTCTCATCTGCCTACAATAAAACTGTTGCAAGTGTGTCATCAAAGACAAATGAAAATATATGGAACTCCTTGTTGTAATCTAGGCTGATTAAAGTAGGAGCTTCCATAATAGCTTTCTTAATGGACTCAAAGGATCTTCTTGCTGAATCAGTCCATTTGATCTCTAACCCCTTTTTCAACGTGGAGGTAATATGCTTCACAAGTTCTGTAAAATTTGGGATAAACCTCCTCACAAAATTTGTTTTGCCCAAAATGGATTGGATATCCTTCTTTGATCTTGGGACAAACAAGGTCTGTATTTCTCTTACTCTTTCTGGGTCAATTCGGACACCTACAATAGAAACAACATGTCCTAACAGCTTTCCTTCTTCTAAAGAAAACTGTGACTTTTTAGGATTGACTGAAATCCCAAACCTTCTGCACTTCAGGAACACTTTCTTCAAATGTTGCAAATGGTCATGATGGTTGCTGGAGTACATTGTTATATCATCTAGGTAGATAAGTACAAGCTTATCCTTCTCTCCCACAAATGCTATATACATAGCTCTTTGAAAGGTAGCTCCAGCATTCATCAGCCCAAAAGGCATCTTGGAATACAAGTGCCCCAACGAGTTGTGAATGCAGTCTTCTCTTGGTCATCTGGATGTACAGCGACCTAGTTATACCCTGAAAATCCATCCAGGAAAGATATCACTTTCGCTCCTGAGACCTTCTACAGCAAATGCTCCATCTTGGGTAGAGGATAATTGTCTTTCTTAGAGAATTTGTTTAAGTTTCTGAAATCAACACAAAGCCTGATTTCTCCACTTTTCTTCCTCACCACTACCAAATTGGCTACCCATTTTGAATATCTAAGAGGGACTATGATCTTGGTAGCCAGTAACTTCTTGATTTCTTTTTCGATCAGAGGGAGGAGCAAAGGATTTATTGGTCTCAACTTCTGCTTGAAAGGGATGGTGTCTTTCTCTAAAAGAATTTTATGCTGGATGATCTTTTTGTCATATGTTTTCAAGTTACTATATTCCCAGGCAAAGACATCAGCAAATTTCTTCATCAAGTTGCAGTACTCAAAACTTTGGGCAACAGATAAATGGGTGGACAGATTTATATATCTAAGATGATCTGGACTCCCTATATTATGCTTACAGACTACAGATTGGTCTTCTTTTTGGGCAACCTTATAAGGCACATCATTATGGTCAAACAGCTTTTCTAAAGGAACTAGACCCTTAAGTATATGATTACTGGGCAGCTGGACAATGTTATCTTTACCAACTTTGTTTTTAAGCTGGGGTTTGGGGCTTCCTTCCAAGGCTTCATTCTCTTGGTCAATTTGCATTTCGGAGAACTCCTCAATGACTTGCAGAAATCCGTTTACCTCATCATCATCTTTAAAAACTTTCCAATGCTGGACATTATCAAGAAAGGATGGTTTGTATTTCATCTAGACTTCATAAACTAATCTGGGAAGCATGGGAGGGATAAACATGCTAGCAAACACGGCAAGGGAATCAGCAAGCTGATTTTTAACTCTAGGGATATATGAGATACAAAAATTATCAAAAGAATCTTTGATTCTCCATACCTCATCTCTATATGCTTTCAGCCTTGGGTGCTTTGCTTGAAACGTTTTATTCACTTGCTAAATGATAAGATCAGCATCTCCAAACACCTTCATGTTTCTAATTCCTCTATCTTTTGCTACGTTAAGGCCCAATATCAGAGCCTCATACTCTGCTATATTGTTGGTGACTTTGAAAGCAAGCTTAAAAGACAGATGTGTGCTTTCTTGTTTTGGAGATATCAGCACCAGCCCTGCTCCTGCAATCTCCCTGAAACATGCTCCATCAAAGAACATCTCCCAGACCTGACTTCCTTGCTCTTCTCCGACCTGATTCACTGGTTTCTTGATCTGCATTGAGGCCTTCTGAGATTCTTCTATTTGGAGAATACATGCCCCAAAATCAGTGTCCACGGCATAAATGGGATGATTAGAAGAATTCTTTTCATCACTGATGATGTAGGCCAACTGTGCTTCTCTGTACAATCTCCTGCTTTCCCCTCCAAAAACTAGTACAGTGGCATAAGATAAATCATTTTGTAATGTCCCACCTAGTCTCTTAATCCACCCTCTGGACAGCAACATGCCAAACTTAGGAGGGACATATGCCACCACAATGTCCATCACCATGCTTTTCATGGGAAGTTGAGTTATGATAATGGCTAGGTCTTTGATTAGTCCTAGGCATTTCACCTTCCTTGAGCCAAAGGAAAATAAATCATGATATGGTCTAGTGATATCAAGGCCTAACTCTTCCATGACAGCTTTAGGCATCAGATTGTGGTTGGCCCCTATGTTTAGCAGGCAATTATGGAGGGTTTTGTCATGAATGGTCAAGGAGACGTAAAATGATGGAGAATTATTATCAGCAGGTTCAGTTATTGGGCTAAGTACAACTGCAGGCTTATCATCTTGTAAATTGACATAGTTGGTGGGAGCTTGTATGGCTTTTAGCTCAAGAGCATCAAGGATAGGCTTTCTAAAAACTTCACTCTTTGCAAGTTCTATCAAAGGCACAGATATTTTTAACTTTTGGACTTCTGATTCAAAGCTGAAATGGGAAGGGGACTTGTCAGGACCTCTTACCTCTTGAGTTGGTGCTTTAAGGATGACTGAATCAGTTGTTGGTCTTCTCTGTCTTATGTTCTGTTGCTCTATAGGGACAACACCTTTTTGGGCAGGATTCTCCTTGAAATTGTTTGCTTTTGACCTCAGATTGTATCTTTTTTGTTCATCAATCTGCAGAATAACCTCTTTGTCCCACTCTCAACTGGTTTGGTCCTGTAGTAATGATTCTTCATAGGCAACCAATGTCAAAAAGGCAGCACTACCCTTATCTTCCATACAATGAATTTCATCCTCTTCTTCAAACCGTTCCTCCTCCATGACTACATTCTGGAAAGGAACCTTGACCTTTTGTTCTCCACTGGCTTCTTTACTCCTCTAAATGATCTGCCTTTGTTCATTTGCTCTTCTAAATTGATTTGGGTTTCTTGGAGCAAATGCGTTTGGAAGCTTTGTCTTCCCAGAACTTTGTTCAAGCTTTAGCTTGGAAATCTTAGCAGCCAACGACTCTATCATTCTAGTCATTTTGTCTAACTTAGGTTCCGAAGAGGAAACAAAGGAAGAAGAAGCCTCACCTCTCTGCCTCCTTCTATCAACATGAACTTTGAGCATTTTTGCAGCCATAATATTAGATTCCACCTTAAGGGTTGCATCTTGCATTTTAGCTAGAGTAGCACACCTTCTTTCTCTTAAAAGCACGCAGAAATTAGAGTCAAAAGCACTGGCATAGGCAAGTTTGGCAGAGGTGGGAGTAGGCTTTACTTCAGCTGGTATTTTACTATACATACGATTGAATATTTTATTAAAATCAGGCAATGATTCCCCATTTTCCCTCTTGAGGCTTCCAAACTCAGTATGGTAATATAGCAAGTCCTTTTTATCCCCCCAATGCTTCAAAAATATATCATCTAATGCTTCAATGTCTGTTATAGACCTAGGGGCTAGTTCTCTGAACCACTTTCTAGCCTCTCCATCAAGGCTCTGGACGAACACTCTCATCCACACATTATCCTCACTGATATCTAGGTTATCAGCATAATTATAAAAAGATTCAAGGTGTTCTTCAGCTGTTACTCCCTCTGTACCAGTGAACTTGGGCATATATTTATGATACTCTCCTACAGGCATGGAATTCAAAGGAATAGGCAAGACCAGGGGTTCATACCTAGTAGCTATGATTCTTTCCATCTTCGTGGGTGCTTGTTGGCCTACCATGACTGGGGTAGGTGGAAGGATACTAGCAGATTGGATGGTAGGAAGCAATGAAATAAATGACAGAGACGAAGGAATATGATGGACTGTATGGGGGGCTTTCTTTGGACTGAGATCCAAAGGGGAACTAAATAAACAGGGATCTTTATGAATCTCTGAGGGTATTTCTCGACTAACAATATCAGGCTTTGTATCTTCAAACTGTATATTCTCAGCTATAGACCGCTCTTGCAGAGATACATAAGGTTTTTTAGGCTTACCTGATCCTGATGCTCCTTTCAGTGATGTTTTCTTCTGCTTAACGATCTTCTCAAGGTCAGGCATTGTGTCAACTGGTGATTTCTAAGGATTTCTCTGGGTATGCCTCACAAACTGAGCTCGAACTATGATGTGGAGTCGCCACTAGGTTGATCCTCCAGTAGAGTCGCAAGATAGATGATTACAACCAGAAATGTATCCAGGCTTTGTCTATCATCAAAGCTGGAGCTGTGTCATTTTCCCAGGGAAGCTGAGCTTCAATCTCCTCTCCCTGGCAGCGGCGCCAATTAATGTTATCACCCCAAGAAACTCTCCTAGGTTGTTGCTCGGAGATGCTCAGGACATTACAAATTCAACTTAATGTTGCAAATAGATGAATGGAAGGAATGATGCTTGTTCAAGCCAGATAACCACTCCTACTTTGCTTGACTCTAGACATGCGTGAGCACCCCTAGACTACAAGGCTTTAGACCACCAATTACTCATAGTTTAAGGATTGGGTGAATATGGAGAATACTAACCACACCAACAGATGCACAAGACCTTGTGATGGACGGCTACAACCAATAAAGAGGTCTACAAATCTAATTCCCTAATGCGCAGACAAGATGACAGCTCTCTGTCACTAAGTGAAAAGAAACCTGAATAGCTCATTCACTGAATAGTTCTTAATGCCTAGACTTAAGAATTCCTATAATGGAAAGATAAATGCATTTTCTCCTCTCTTGGGTGAATTTTAATGTTATAATTGTAATAATTTTTGGAACAATGAAAGTTAATGTAGAAGCATATACATAAATATTTCTAGGAAAGAGTTTCCCAAGTATTCTGGACACCAAGAAAACACTAAGAGGTGGAAATAATACATAAAACTCTGAAGAATGTGATATCCAAAGAAAATAGAATTCCTAACAATGTATATGTTTTTGATGGAGCCAAAGAAAAAAATTGCATCAAAAAAGTGAATGAAATTTGGTTATGGCATAAATGAATGAAACATATCAATTTTGGCAACCTAGTAAGCAAGATGGAGGTGGTGAGGGGCATGCCAAAGATATCAAAGCTAAATGATCCATAGGAAAGCCTTCTCAATTCTAAAATAAGAAAAGGGTCCACTTCACTACAAAAGAATGCTCATCATCTAGACTGTTGGAGTTATTTCACACAGACGTATGCATATCTATAAGAACCCAAACATCCAAAGGAGAAAAGTGCTTCAAACTTTTTATTGATCATTATACAAGGGAAACATGGATCTTGATACTTAAGTTAAATTAAAAATCCTTTAGAAAGTTCAAGATATTCAAACCTCGTGTTTAAAAAAAAAATGGATCTAACGATAAAGTGCTTGAGATTCGATAGAGGAGGAGATTTTACCTTAGAAGAGTTCTATGAATTCTATGAATAACATGGAATTAGAAGACAATACTCAATAGGTAGAATCCCTAAATAGAATGGAGTATTTAAAGAAATAACATATTAGTACAAGGGATAGAACGAGTTCTATTGGATGAAGCAATGGTCCCAAACACCTTTTGGGGAGAAGAATCTCAAATAGTGGTCCACATATTAAACATAGCTTAACTTAGAGTAAATAGCGATAATACCCCTTTGAGTTGTGGAGAGGCAGAATAGCCTCAATACAACATCTAAGAGTCTTTGGAAGCAAGTGTTATATTGAGAGAAATGAATACAATCTGGGAGTTTTTTACTCTAGAGATAATGAAGGAATATTTCTTGGTTACTTGTACAGAAGAATAGGCTACAACTACTACAAAAAATGAATAAGAAAGGTAGTGGAAAGTGTTGATTTACCGATAGATCAAAAGTTTCTAGAAACAACAAGGCCACAAAGTAATGAAGAACCAAACAATACATGAAGTGTTAATCTATAAAAGGAAGAAAAGGAAGATAAATACAATTAGGAAAAAGATATGGCACCTCAACAACACAAAGGTCCATCTAGGTATGTGAAAAAATTTCATCCTGAAATTCAGGTACCTGGAAATAAAGAATCATGAGTTCACACTAGAAGGAATTTAATCAGCAACCCAAAACATGAAAATCTAGCACTATTGTCCAAAATAGAACCCAAATTTTTTCGCCAAGCTAGTGATGATAAGCATTGGGCCAAGGTTGTGAATGAAGAACTAGATTAGATAGAGAAAAATGACATATATGAACTTGTTCCTAGACCAAAAGGGAAAAATGTAACTGGAACCAAGTGAGTCTTTAGAACAAAACTGAATGAATATGGAAAAGTAATGAGGAATAAAGCTAGACTAGTCTGAAAAGAGTATCCACATGTAGAAGGTATTAACTTTGAAGAAATTTTTCTTGCTATAACTACACTAGAATCAATAAGAATGCCCTTAGAATTTGCATTTCAAAACTCCAAAGTATATCAAGTGGATGTCAAGTTCACATTTCTGAATGGTGATCTAGAAGAGGAGGTGTATGTTGAGCAACCAAAGGGATTTCTCATGTGTCTAAAGATTCATATCAAATATACAAACTAAATAAATAACTCTATGAATTAGAGAAGTCTCCAAGAGTTTGGTATTCATGGCTTGATAGATATCCAAAAACAAGCAAGGAATCAGAAGGGGCATAAGAGATAGTAATATTTATATTAATATTGATAATGAGAATTTAATGTTCATAGTTGTGTACGTGGATGATATCATCTTCAGAAGAGATGTGGATTAAATGGGTCAATATTATCCAATATACATGCAAAAGGAGTTTCATATGTCCATGTTAGGAAAATTATCATTCTTTCTTGGATTACAAGTTGCTCACTCAAATAAAGGTATTTTTATCTCTCAAACAAAATATCTAAAGGAAATATTGAAGAATTTTGGCATGGAATATTTTGCACCTTTTAGCACACCGATGGTCACAGGGTTAAATTTGAGAAATAATGATGAATACTCTGATTCCAATCAAACTATGTATAGGTCCATGATTGGAAGCCTTCTAGACCTGACAACCTAAAGAACTAATATAATGAAAGTGGTAGGATTAGTTGTCATATATTAGTCTACCCCCAAGAAGAGCAATGTGAATGTAATGAAAAGACTATTCATATATCTAAAGGGAACCATTGTATAATGACTATGGTATTCAAGGAGAAAATACTTCATCCTCACAACATACACAAATGTAGATTAGGTAGGAAATGTTGATGACAATAAGAGCACAAGTGGTGCAAACTTATTTTTGAGTAACTAATTATATCGTGGTTGAGTAAGAAACATACTTATATCTCATTGTCTATAGTTGAATTTGAGTACCTACTAGTAGTAGCATGCCACACTCAAGTTCTATGGATGAAATAAACTCTAAAGGATATTAAGGTAGAATATGATCATTCCATTCCAATTATGTGTGATAATACTAGTTCCATTAAAATTTCCAATAATTATATCATGCATTGAAGGAGAATGCATATTCCTATTATGTATCATTTCCTTAGAGGTTAGGTAGCTGATGAAATTGTCAGGTTAGAATATGTTGCCACTAAAGAAAAAATTGTAGTTATATTCACCAAAACCCTTCTCATGGAGTTATTTGAATATTTGAGACAAAGGCTAGGAGTGATATCTCTCTCATATCATTAGCCTTGCAAGTATGGAGTATGAAAGATATTCAACACATGTTAATAGTTTAAAATGTGACAACTTGTACGAGAAGAATAATGAAATGAAAAAAAATCATAATTTTCATAATTGTTATAACTGGAATTTGTCCACCTCGCACATATACAATTGGTATAAAGTCTTGAAAAAATGGTATCAAACCATTCATCGATGTTAGAAATTCAAAGCAGTTATTTTGTGCTCATGATTAGGGGGACAGTTCGCAATAAGGAGAAGCATGAGTTCATGGGAGTTTAAATGGAAAACCATGCATGATTAGTTGGTATTATATGTGCATAGTTAAAATTATGATATGTGAAATTGATAGCCACAATTAAATGATATTAAGAGTTGTAGACACAGCCCTTTGCCATTGATGTCAAAGGGGGAGAGTTCAAGTTGCATGGGTATTGGAGCTATGAGTGGAGACCAACCATTGGATAAGATTTTAAACTTGTTGCAAAGAATTTTGTTCAAGCCTATAGAGCAATTGGTTCATAGCACAAAGAGAGATCAACTATTGATTTGGTATTTGTCCATTTATGCCAATCTTGGAAATCAAGTGTGAAAGAATTTGGTGGAAATTTTAGTTAGTTTAGAGCTTAAATCAAAAAGTGTAATTTGTGTATAAAGATTAACAATTGGTTTGTGATGAATTGGTAGTTTGGAAGGAAGAACTCAAAGTGCATAAGGATACCATGGGTTTCTAGTTTTCTAATTACATGGATTTCCATAAATGACAAAGGGGGATATTTTTGAATGTGTTTTCATTGATTTCAAACTCATGGGGATTTCCTTGTAGATACACAACTATCTAAATCAAGGGAAGGGTAGTTCTAAATAGAGGTTTTAAATGAAATTTCACTTTCCCCTTTGAATGAAATTTCACTTTCCCCTTTGAATGAAATTTGAATTTTTTTTCAGGAACTTGGTATTTCCCAATCTAGGCCACTAAACCATCTTGAACACTAAACCATGATTAGAAAAACTATTTAGTGATTTTAGAACTTAGTGGGATTTCATACTTCGTGTGCATTTAGGAATTTGACCATTCATTCACATATTGGGATAACACTTAGCAAGTGAAGTAGATACTAAATTTTATCATATTCATTTTCTCATTTTTCCATGTGACCATTTAGTAGTGCACCAAAGTGACCACTCAATAAAGTACCCTGATTATGAATCATTTTCTTGGCCAGCAATTGGACCCTAGAAGTGGATAGGTGCTAATGTGATGTGGATAATAGTTGGTAGTGACGTGGAAAATTGGTGGCAAATGTGATGACATGATAGTTGTAGTGTATGACACCTGGCACTCTAAAATGGAATTTTTGGTAGGCCAACTGGATGATTGGTAAATGACACGTGGAAAGCATAGGTTAGCATCAAGGCACATGGAAATCTTTGGTTTGTCACAGAAGGTGACTTTGTAGGTGTTGTAGTTGCTGCAATACCCTCTAAAATTTTGGCTTGCACTCAAATTTCAGAGCCTTCCTTAGTCTTTTCCTTGATTATTTCAAACACTCAAGCTCATCCCATGAGCTTTCTTGAAGTTCTTTAGCCCCTTTTGCTAGTTGGATTACTTGTCACCTTTTTTAATGTTTTCTTGTTATGTAATGTTTGTGAGCATTTATTGGTGGTTTCGAAGGTCGGTCTTTGTGTATATGAGTTTTCCTAGCCATGTAAACATCCATCACACTCATACATAAGGTTTAGAATGATATTGCACAAGTGTCACCACAGTCATCCCAAGGTCTATCTTAAGTGTCGCACTTGTCGCATCTTGTCATGAGGCAGTCACACAGAGGGGAATTAATTATTTGTTTGTTCTAATGATCTATTTTTTCATGTTTTCAAATTATGCTAATTGTGTGATCACAAGTCAATTTCATCATGATTCCAACTCCCTTCCCACACTTAACCATTTTCGAAAAATCTTCCCGATCGAGAAACCTAGCTTCACTGGGCCCTGACTGAGCTATGCACTGCACAGTCTTAGCCCTCATTGATGCAACCTTGTTGTTTGGAAGTGCGCAATGCGCATTCATTATCTTCCAGGGCTATTGTTATGTGAAATTCCAGATTCCAACAACCTCCCTTTGACCTCTAGAATTGCGCGGTTGTGCCTCCCAACCTTCCTTGAACTATGCACTTCGCACCTTCAGCCCTCAAGTTTTTCCCTTGCCTACTAGTGTTGCGCAATGCGAAGAGAATCTAGCATCCCTTGGCCTCCAAACCTACGTAAATGTTCCCTCTAGCGCCATTCCCTCATCCAAATCTCACTGCCCCTAAAAACTGCACAAATTTTCCCTTAATGCCTCTCTGCTACTCAATCCCCCTTGCCTCTTAAAACTATGCAGTATTGTCCTCCTAGGGCCTCATCTTGCAACATCCACTACCTGATTGAACTGTGCAATTCTGACCCCCGGTCTTGTGCAATTTTTCTCCTCAGTGAGGACTATGCAAAAAAGTTCCTCAGTGATCATTCTCTGTCCCTATCAATTGGAACTACACCATGTGTTATTACTGTGCCCTTCCTCCCAATCTTGAACATGTCCCAGTCTCAATTCATGGATAACAATGCAACTTCTTAGACTAAGGAGTTTTTGGATTGATTTCATCCCAACATGAGTGAATTGCAAGAATAGGTACACTATCAATTCATGGTAAGATGATGAAGAAGGAGAAGGATGGAATCATGCCTAAAGAATCACTTGTAGTTGAACTTACAAATGGACCTATCAAGAGGAAGAAAAGGAACACAAGTTTTCAACCACCTCCCAAGACTAAAGATCATTGAAGACATAGCATCATCAAGCTATGCAGAGGAGAAGGGAAAGAATATCCAATAACACATCTAACATTCAACAAAAACAGTGACTCGACATTTCCACATCATTAAGTCATGTCATGAGTTGTCATACGGCACATCACTATTGTGGACCATGTTATTGTAATCAAATGTATTTTAAAGTGGAAGTCCAAAGGACATGCATGAATATGAAGAGTCATGTAATTTGAAAATTCATAGGAATTTTAGCAATCATGAGGGTAGTCAAAGAGTCACAAGGGAGAAGCATCACCCCTTGGTTATATATACCCTCTCATTGTATGAGCAATAATACTTTTCACCTTGGGTCCTCCCGTAAGGCATTAAAGAGATCAGTGAGTTCTTTGAGGAGCAAGGAGTGGCTCTAATGTCCCACTACTGGGGATAGTGATGTATAATGTAAATATGTGTATTGGAACTTTTGCTTAATAAGAGAAGCCTTTTTAGGCCAACATGTTCTTCATGCATGAACTATAAATGTTCGTACAACTATTTCATGGACATTTGTATTTCATGTTTCCTTTCACATGTACTAAGATAGTTGAACTATTTCGGTTATTTTAGTGCTTATCTTTTTGAGAATGTGTTGTAATGGTTGTTATTGTTGTCTCATCCCTTTGCACTATTCCACACGATAATAGACATATATTTTCTTGTTTATTGGTTATAATGACTATCACATCCACTATGGACTATTTCGCTGGATGTTAGATAGATCTTCCCTTGTTTGTTTCTTGTAATGACTATCGCATCTATTGTGGACTATTTCTATCTATCTTGGACAAGTCCTTCTAGTCCATGTGTGTCTCTTACTGGGTGGTATTATTACCTCTCACTTAGAGGCTTACTTTTCTCTCCCCCTTTGCAGTAGAAGAACCTCAACTCAGTTGCACTCCACACTTACCAGGCACACTCCCCTTCCTTTTCTAATATACCATTGCATCACTCTCTTGTGATGTTAGTTAGAGTCAAGGAAAATGTTTAAGGATTTTCCAATCAGGCCTTTATACTAGATGGGACTCCTGCACCAAAGGTGTGAGGTCTCATTGGCACTTCATATCAAGGAGATCCCCTTAATTTTGGGGAGTCCAACACTGTCAACATTTATGGCACTAGAAGGAGGGCCACCAATATTTTATGGTTGATAGACCCACCGACCCCACTAATCTATCTTCAGGTCGAGGAAGCAATGTTCACCCCATCTCCCATACTCATACTTATGAAGGTGGTGACTCTTCCCATCCTAGGCCTGAACGTGAAATCCCGTACGATCAGCTTTGGGCCATCCACCCCATCACTCGTCAGTTCGTAAAAGTTGTTGGATTTACTCTAGGAGTAATTAGTCTTCCATACTCTCAGAATAAGAACAAGACTACCCCCACAGGAATAATATTCTCGTCTATTGAGTAAGTGGTCCTCGCCACTCTTTAAGAATTAGAAAACGTTGTGGAAATGGAAGAAGAGCCTCCGCTCTTTCAAGGAGGTAACAGAGGCAACCCCTTACTCTCAGGTTCAACTTTTGGCGGGACAGACAGAGAAGAAGAGGAAGAGGAACCATCAAATTTGGAAAAGGAAGAGGAGGAAAACAAAGATGAAGACATGGTGGAATCAAATATGAACGGGATGACTCAGGTCCCACTGGTACTTTTGAGTGCCCTGCACAAGATGTCGAGGCACATGGAAAAGATCTTGATGAAGTATGACCCTGACACGACAATGAAGGTTAAATATCACTTAGACAACTTATATTTACATCTATAAACACTTGAGGTATGTTACGATGATGTTGCATGCATAATTTTTCCATGTACCTTGGATGGTGGAGCACTTGTATGATACCACAGCCTTCCTCTGAACTCCATATAGAATTGGAGGAGACTCAAAAAGATCTTTCTTGAAAATTTTGCTGAAGACAAGACCCCTGGCATGTTATTAAAGGAGTTGGGTAATCTAAAGATGGAGCAGAAAAAAAAAAATTTAAAGATTTCAATCAGAGGTTCTATCACATCTTGAACAAATTTTTTGACAACACAAAACCTCGTGACTCCATCACCATAGATTACTACACTTCTACCTTGCCAACAAATATTGCGTAGTTTGTAAAGCGTACTGCGAGACAGACATTGATAGAGAAATACAAAGAGGCTATTGTCAATGAAAAAGCCTTTCATTCTATTGGAGTCATCATAGATGATGAATCAACAAAGGTCTCCAAGGACATGGGTAAGAGGCCTCAGCCCTCAGTGAGCAAGGCTAAGGAGAAAGAACCGAATGATCTTGAAATCTTGACTCGTCTCGTAAAGTCCCTGACCAATGAAATGGCTTAACTCAAACAAAGGACAAGAAAGACTATAATGAGAATCAATCCTCCCAAGTTCATGCTTAGAAGGAATTCATCTTCCAGCAGCAGTAGTAATCAGTTGACAAAATCTGCCCAGAGTTCCAATGTTGTGATAAATACCGAATAGATTGGCACAGATTCATATTGCACGTTTCATAATGAGCATAATTCAGAGAAGTGTGCCCACAGTGGAACCAGATCATGAGTAGAATAGTTGCACAGTTTGTTGACTCAGTGATGGTTGAGGAGCAACCTGAGCCCGATGACTAGAAGGAAGAAGTTGCTACAGTTGATGAAGCTCCATGCATTGGGCATGCAATGAACATGTATCATTGTGTTCACATAGACCAAAAGAGTAATGAAGATAAGAATCCTCTGAGTGATGGTCTGGCCCAGAAATAGAGAAACTAATATAAATTAAGAATCCAAGGGCCAACAATTGTGATTGAGGTTTTGAATCAAAATTTCAAATAAAATCAATTAAGAAAACTCAATCCACTAGCTAACTCGGTGCAAAACACTCAAAGAAAGTCCGCAAAAGTAGTCTTAATGAAAAGTGTTTCTGAAAACAGTAAAGATAGAACCATCCCTTTGGAAACAAAAAACCAATTTTCATCCTTGGACACCTCAGTCAGTCTACCTTCCATGGACTACATCATTATAGATGATATGAAGAAGGTTCATGCAAACATCTCTATGTTTGAACTTACAAATTTCACAAGTCAGTGAGACATCCTTCTCCAGGCACTTGGGAAAGCCTCCTTAGGTAATGCCACCTCTTCGAACAAGGGATCTAGCAAGTCTCCTGACTCTCTTGCATATGTACTTAATGCACTCACGATGGATGAAAACACACGTGCGCCATTCTTGTTAACATTTGAAATCTTCAATTTCAATGTACACAATTGCTTAGTTGATTTGGGTGCATCGGTGAATTTCATGCCATTATCTTTGGCCAAGAAGATCAATGCTAAATGGGAAAAGGAAGATGCACATATCATTCAAGTGGAACCAACTCATGTCTACGAATTCGGTGAACTCAAGGATGTCATCCTCTGGCTATCATCTCACAAACGAGTTCACCATGTATTAACATAGTAATTGTGGACATTCCGGAAGCATACAGAGTGTTACTAAGAAGAGATTGGTCAAGAAAGCTTCAAGATACTTTTCCATAGACTGGTCACACATATGGCTTATGTACATGGGCAGGAACAATCAGATCCGGGTAGAGTTAGAGAGATACATGAAGCACACAGTGACTCCCTTGAATGAGAATAACAATCTAATGATTTTCTTAGAACTATTATTTGGAAATTATTTTATGGAAACACAGTTGGTGTGTTGTCTTGCAGATCCATCCCCAGTTCCACCAAACACACAGTTGGATCTCCTTCCATGTCCAACTAGTGATAATGAGCTTTGTATAGTTAACTGTAGTAGTAGTAGTTAAGTGAGTAGTCCCTATTCATATGATATGTGGAATATGTACTTTGATGGATCCAAGACACATAAAGTCTCTGGAGCTGGTTTTCTTTTAATAGACCCACTGCAGAGAAAACATCTTGTCTCTAGCCACTTGTCTTGGGCTTATCGAAAACCATCGACCTTAATGTTGCTAATCTAAAAGTGGCAGGTGACTCTAAAATCATGGTGCGTCAGGTACGTAATACTATACATCGTGTGTCGCCTCATCTTAAAAGGTATCAAAAAGAGGTATGGCGACTTATCTCTCACTTCCAAGATTTCAATATTATTTTAGTTCCAAGAATGTGTAATGCAACAACAGATGCCAAGGAAAACGTTGTTGTTAGGATTTCACCTTTAAGGGAAGAATTTTCTATTGAAATTTTGTATAAACCTTCCATCTCAGATAATATCACTAACTTACGCATTTTTTATGATGACTAATAGATACTGTATTTTATGGAAAACATTAACGAATTCATGGACACAATGGTCGGCAAGGACAAGCACGAAAAGTCACTGTAGGATGAAACCAATGCAAGTAAAGGAAACCTCATCCCCAAGGGTGTGGTTTCATTAGAAAATCTGTATGATTTGCAGAACCACTTTTGGGGGCTCGTTAGTGCTAAGACCCACAGTTCCACTCCGTCTCATGAGAAAATCAACTTGGGAATTGAGAAATATCTAAAATACATCAATCTCAGTACTCGTTACACACCACAAGAGTGGCAAGCCTTCCTCCACTTGTTCAAGCAGTATCGTGATGTCTTTGTGTGGACGTATGATGAACTCAATACATATGACACATGAATCATCTAACATGTAATACCAATTTAGGAAGGGACCAAGCCATCTCCACAGAAACTGAGGAAATTTCATCCAACGCTTGAGCCCCTCATACAAAAGGAGTTCAAAAAATGGTTGGATGCTCGAATCATCTACAAGGTGTGACATTCAATGTGGGTATCAAACATCGTTCCTGTGAGAAATAAGTCTGAGGAGATCCACCTGTGTCTAGATTTCTAGAATATCAACCGCATGTAGGACAAGGAAATCTACCCTGTGATGTCCATGGAGAAAATATTGTAAATATTATCTGGGGCCAAAAAAAATATTTGCTTAATGGATTCTCAAGATACAACTAGGTTCTCGTGGCAGAGCCTGATAGATTAAAAAATGCTTTCATGACGAAGTGGGGCACGTTCGCATTTCGATGAATTTTGTTTGGGATAGTCAATGTTGGTGTGGCATTCCAACTTGTGATGGACATCGCCTTTTGTGGGCTTATTCGACTGAGTGTAGTGGTCTATCTTGATGATGTGACAATATTCTCCAAACAAAAGCCGAACCACCTGTGCCATATGAAAATTATTTTTAAGCGATGTCGTCAACATGAGATATCATTAAATCCCAAGAAGAGTATCTTTACAATTTCCAAAGGTAACCTCTTGGGAAATATCATTTCTAAAAGTGGGATCAAGGTAGACCCAAACAGGGCCTATACCATCACGCAGACGCACCACCCAGTGAACAAGAAAGCCATGCTGTCTTTCTTGGGGAATATCAACTCCCTTTGTAAGTTCATCTTCGACTATGCTTAGATTGTTAAACAAATACAAGAGATGATCAAGAGGGATGCAGTTTATAAATGGGATAAGAGGGAAAAGGACGTGTTTTCCCATATCAAACAAGCTATAGAAGAAGCACCTGCGTTGTACAGCCTCGACTTAGATAAAGACTTCTTGCTCTACACTTTTGCTTCCAATACGTATTTGTTGTTGTGCTAACTTAGAAGGATGAGTTGAAAAATGAACGACCTATCTCCTTCATGAGTGAAAGTCTACAAGGACCATATCTCAACTACCTCACCATGGAAAAACAGGCTTATGCAGTGTACAAGGCGGTAAAGCACTTCAGACCCTATCTGTTAAAGAACCATTGTGTTATCTTTCTTCCACACCCAATAGTCATATCACTGCTCGTTCAGAAAGATTTGGGTGAAAGAGGGAAAAATGGATGACCATGTTACGACAATATGATCTAGACATCAAGCCAGTTCACACAATAAAGGATCATGGTATTTTTCAATTAGCAGCAGAGGCAGTAAACACAAAAGAGGAAGAAGAAGAGCTTGTAGGATGGGAGCAAGAGATTGAAATGTACAACATTGAGAAAGCCTCCCCCACTACAAACATAGTATCTTGGTACACAGATGTGCAACAATACCACAAGCATGGAATTGTGCCCTCTCACTTCTCTACCCGGCAAAAGAGGGCACTCCAACTTAAAGAATTATAATATAATTCAGGGCATGGGGTGTTGTTCAGGAAGCACCACAATGGAGTACTGCTCAGGTGTTTGGATGCACATGATTCAGAAAAGGTATTACGTGATCTCCATGAAGGACCAGCCAAGGGACACTTTGTAGGAAACACTACAACACATAAGGTTATGCAGGTCAGATTTTACTAGCCTACATTATTCAAAGATTCTCATGCCTATGCCCGCAAGTATCTTATCTGTCAAAGGTGTGCCGATAGAAATTAGAAGTCTACAGCCCTGCTGCAGCCCATTGTAGTGGAAGAACCTTTTCAACAGTGAGGCTTGGATATCATTGGTGAAATTTTCCCACACTCATCAATACAACATCGTTATATCCTAACTACTACAAATTATTTCATGTGATGGATAGAGGCAGTTCCGCTAAAATAGGTGAATGATCAAGAATTCATAATCTATCTCCAGGTTCGACGTTCCTATGTCACTTGTTTTTTACAATGAAACATACTTTTATTTGTTAATACTGTATTATTTTTCATTGGAAAATGGTATTATATTGAAGCACTTGGCTAATTATTATCCACAAGGGAATGGTCTTTCTGAATCCATGAACAAGAAACTCATTTGTATCATTAAAAATACCATATTCTTTGAACAATGAAACTGGCACTCTACTTTGGTAAATGCCTTATGGGTTGATTGAGTCACACCTAAACCTTCTCTGAACACCTCCCCTTACTTCCTGGTGTACAAAAAAAAGTCATCCTCTCGCCAAACATCTACTTTCCCGATCTCCAATTGTCCCAAAAGTCCCAAGGAAATCCATTTCTTTTATTTCAACATAGGATGGACACTTTGCATAAGCTACAAGAAGAAAGGCTTAAATCTAAAGAAAATTCTTATTTCACTAGAGTCATATCAAGAGGTGGTTTGATAGAAATTCTGCAGGGAAAAATATCTTAGTGTGGGTGACCTAGTCTTAAATTGAGATAAAGCCCACGAGGACAAAGGAAAACACACGAGTTTCAATCCTTGTGGATTGGTCCATACATAGTACACAAGAAGCTCGACCAACACACATACCATCTTCAATCACTTGACGAGAATATTGACTCTCTCCCTGTCAATGGCCAAGACTTTAAGCAATATTTTCAACGAAGATTTGGGGTTGTGCCCCACACTATGTACATAGTCTTTTGTGATTTGTTGCTTGTTTATTTGTTTGAATTTTTTTGTTTTTTCATGTAAATAAGTGTTGTGACTGACTCCATTGCCACTTCTAATTGTATGTGTGGCTGAAGTCTCAAATAATCTTGTGACACTCCAGCATTTGGCTAGCCTTATGTCCATCTTCCTTCCGTTGGTTACATATTTTGGGCAATGAAGTCCTGATAGAAAATATGAACCATCCATAAGGATACTTTTGGTCCAACCATGAACCCATGGCTAGTTTGGAAGTTGTGGCCCATATGCCTATACTCAGTTTTTCTACTGATGTTTTCAAGCTTATCCAATTAGTAGAAACGAAGAAGGGGAAAAATTTAAATGATAAAAACTAAATTAGAGGTCTTTATATTCTTCTATGAAGGAACAATATCTTCTTCTCTCAATAAATCAGGATCCCTATTCTGCCCCAAAATAAATAAGTGTCGATGCACAGTTCTCTCTAAATAAATAAATAAAGGGGAAAGATGAGAAAGTCTTCCTGCACCAAGAGGTGAAGCAAGCAACTCCGGGGGTATTGTCTAGAATCGCTGGAAACATAGCAACATTTTGTTCATGCATGACTCTGTTGGGGTACTGTCGAGGCCTTCTGGCAGCAGAGCAATGCCAAAGATAAAAGAATATACTTTGAAAATCTTAAGCTCGCGAGCTAAACTACCCTTCCCAACTCGATACATTGTGATTATGTTGAATCTAAAGTTGTGTTTAACCGATAAGGTATAGAAGGGACCATATCTTCCCATGGGGTAAGTGGGAAAGCCAAAATGATCTACATGATGAATAAATACTCCCTGAGGAACCAAGGCCTTGCACAGAATAAACTAACCAAGACAGAGAAGCTGGAATTCAACCAATATGCCTCCAAGTGTTGTAGCTCTTGCAACACCCTCCAAAATTTTGGCTTGCACTCAAATTTTGGAGCCTTCTTTAGTATTTTCCTTGATTTTTGCAAACATTCAAGCTCATCCCATGATCTTTCTTGAAGTTCTTTGACCCCTTTTTCTTGTTGGATTACTTGTCATCTTTTGGCATGTTTGACGGTTACACATTGTTTGTGAACCTTTTCTAGTGCTTTTGAAGGTCAGTGTTCGTGTATATGAGTTTTCCTAGCCATGTAAACATCTTTCGCACTCATACACAAGGTTTAGAATGTTGTCGTGCAAGTGTCATCACGGTCCTCCCAAGGTCTATCTTAAGTATCGTAATCGTCTCATCTTGTCATGAGGCAATCAGACAGAGGGGAATGCTTTGTTTTTTTTTCCGGTGATATATGTTTTCATGTTTTCAAAGTATGTTAAGTGTGTGATCACAATTCAAGTTCATCACGAGTCCAACTCCCTTTCCACACATCCATTTTCAAAAATTATTCCCAACCGGGAAACCTAACTTTATTGGGCCTTGACTGAGCTGCACCCTGCAAAGTATCAACCCTCATTGATGTGACCTTGTTTCATGTAACTATAGAGTGTGAAGTCAATATCCTCCATAGTTATGGTTCTACATAATTCCAGAGTCCAACAAACTCCCTTGACCTCCAAAGTCGCGCAGTTATTCCTCCCAGTGTTCATTGAATTGCGCACTTTGCACCGTCAACCCTTAAGATTTTCTCTTGCTTGCTAGAACTGTGTTATGTGCATAGAGTCCAGCCTCCCTTAGCCTCATAAATTTTGTAGATGTTCCCTCCATTTCCCTTCCCTCAACTAGAGCTCATTACCCCCAACAACTGCACAGATTTTTCCTTCATGCCTCTCTGTTGCTCAGTCCCACTTGCCTCTTAAAACTGTGCAGTATTGTTCTCCCAGTGCTTCATCCTGCAACAACCACTTCCTCATTGAACTGCGCAATTCTAACCCTTGGTGGGCACTACACAATTTTTCTCCTCAGTGATGATTATGAAGAAAAGTTCCTCAATGATCTAGCTCTCTCCCTATCAATTCGAACTACACAATGTACAGTTATTGTTCCCTTCCTCCCATTTTGTGACTTGTCAGGGACTCAATTCATGGATAACATTGCATCATTTAAGACTAGGGATTTTTTGGATTGATTTCGTCTCGTCGTGAGTGAATTGTAGGAACAAGTACACTATCAAGTCATGGCGAGATGATGAAGAAGGAGAAGAAGGAAGGAATCATGCCTAAGGACTCACTTGTATCTGAACTTATGAATGGACCTATCAAGAGTAAGAAAAGGAACACAAGTTTGTAACCACCTCCCAAAACCGAAGATCATTGAAGACCCCACATCATCAAGCTATGTGAAGGAGAAGAGAAATCATATCTAAGAACACATCTAGCACTCAACAGAAATAGTGACTTGATATTTCCACATCATCAAGTCGTGTCATGAGTTGTCATATGCCACATCACTATGGTGGACCATGTTATTGTAATCAAATACATTGTAAAGTGGAAGTCCAAAGGACACGCATGAATATGAAGAGTCATGTAAGTTGAAAAGTCATAAGAAGTTGAAAAATCATGAGGGTAGTCAAAGAGTCACAAGGGCGAAGCATCACCCCTTGGTTATATATACCCCCTCATTGTATTAGCAACAAGACTTTTCACCTTGGGTCCTTCCACAAGGCATTAGAGAGATTAGCTAGTTCCTTAAGGAGAAAGGAGTGGCTTCAATGTCCCACTACTTGGGCTAGTAAGATACAATGTAAATACATGTCTTGGAACTTTTTATTAATAAGCAGAGCCTTTTTAGGCCAACACGTTCTCATGGATGAGCTATGAATGTTTGTAAGACTATTCTTTGGATGTTTACATTTCATGTTTTCTTTTACATGTACTAAGATAGTTGAATTGTTTCAGTTATTTTAGTTCTTATCTTGTTGAGAATTTGATGTAATGTTTGTTATTGTTGTCTCATCCTTGTGGACTATTCTTCAGGATACTAGACATATATTTTCTTGTTTATTAGTTATAACGATCGTCGCATCCATTGTGGACTATTCTGCTACATGTTAGACAGATCTTCCCTATTTTTTTGGTTGTAACAAGTGTCGCATCCATTGTGGACTATTCGGTTGGAGGTTGGTTAGGTCCTTCTGGTTCATGTGTGTCTCTAACTAGGAGGTATTATTACCTCTCACTTAGAAGCTCACTTTTCTCTCCCCCTTTGCAGTAGAAGAACCTCGACACAGGTTCACTCCACACTCATCATCACACTCCCCTTTCTTTTCAAAGATACCATTGCATCACTCTCTTCTGCTGAAATTTAGAGTCAAGGGAAATATTTAAGGATTTTTCAACCGAACCTTTATACTGGATGGGACTCCCGCACCAAATGGTGTGAGGTTTGATTGCGACTTCATGTTGGGGAGATCCCCTTAATGTTAGCGGGTCCAACATCATCAATAGTAGGTGAAGTGTTAGTTGATTTGGAATGTGACATGGAAAATTGTTGGTAGCATTTCAAAGAAAAATGGTGTTGAAGTATTTCGATTATCCAATAAGGTGAGAGTGCACTAAGTTAAAGTGTTTCGTTATTCGGCCCATATTTTATATTTGGTGGAGGAAATTAAAGAAAATCCTATTTTGTTCAAGGTTCCACCTTGAAAGGAAAATGAAAATTCATCTGAGCATCCAATAATCTAGATGTGAACCTAGTGTTATTATTATAAAATAACCCAAAATCTATATACAATAAAGAGGTGACTTGAGCACAAGGTTACATCCCCAAGTCATGAAGGGCTTGTATTTAGCATCGATAAATAGAGAAATTAAATAGGAAATCCAAGCATCCAATAATCTAGTCATGTATAAAGAGTGTTCAACTAACAAGCGTCCCAGACTCTAGATTCAAAGGAATAACTTAATACCCTTCTCCCAACTCTAGGTCACGAGAGGTTGATGTTTATCACTCTGAGCTAAAAGGAAAAAAGAAAAATAAATCCAAACATATGTGATATAGACCTATCAAAACTAGCGTATTTGGCTAATGGTTAGATCATTTAGTGGTGAAGGAGAGTTCAAAGTAAATATGACACATTGGTAAGAAGCGTGTTAAGAAAAGGGGCTAAACTACTCTTGTGGCATATATAAATAGGAAAAATTGATAAGAGAAGTAAGTTGTGATCAGAGAATATGACGAAGCATATATTCCATTAGAGAGCATGAGTGAGGTAAGAACATGTGTAAGGAGTGCATAATCACATGGAGAGAAAAAGCATGAAGAGTGGTTGTAAACTATGCAAGGGAAGAAGATAAATGCAGAGATTTGGTCTTGTAAGTGATGGGACAAAAGTCATAGAGAGAGTGTATTAGCATATATGAGAAATCATATATGTAAAAAAAGTGTTTTCATATGAGTATTTTGAGATTTGGGTTATTAAAGAGCATGTAGAATAGAATGGTGTACCATGCAAAGTGGTAGAAGACTGCTAGTGAACCAAAAAGAGAATATAACTATTGACAAAGAGAAGAAAGGAAGTATATCCAAATTAAATAAGGTTGAAGTGTAAGAATTCTAAGTGCTTCTAGTTCTAATCTAAAAATGTGATGAAATTAGGATCTAGGAGGTAAAGGAAATTAGATTGGTAGATCCAAATGCGATTGGTGTCTCCAACAAGTTGGTCCTTGCAAATCTGAGGGGATTGATGTCTCCTAAAAGTTGATTCTTGAAAATGTGATGGGATTGGTGTCTCCTGCATGTTGGGGATTGAAAATATAAGGGGATTGATATATCCTACAAATATTACAACATTAGGTTGGTGTCTGCTTCAATCAATTAATTAAAATAAGTTTTGTGGTTTTCTCAGGGATTGATTTCAATGTATATACTTTTATCAATGCTATTATGTGATTGGTGTATTATTTTGGATTGTAATTTTCAAATAGTTTAATATTGTATTATACGTATTCATCCTTCCTCTCAGTATAACTTTTAATCCAACAAAAATATAGAAAATTTACTTACAATGTTGGAAAAATACCTGCATTTTCTAAATATCTTGTTTCTTAAATAAGGAATTTAATTTGAAAACCTATTCACCACAACTCTTAATTAATCATCTTAAAGTGGTTATATTTTTTGAGGAATCTTTCAACCATCGTTTGATGTGTTCATGTAACAATGAAACTGTTAGTTCATGATTTACTCTATTGTTAAGAAATTCATATTAAATCTCCTTTTAAGTCATTACCAACTTCATGTGCTATTGATGATTGGTCTTCATTTCTATGTATAAAATTATTTAACTATTTCTCAATTCCTTCCTTGGGAAAATCAACAAGGCTGTTGAAGTTGTTGCCATATGTGACCCTTTATACACCAACACATTCTTAGATTTTCTTTCATATTAATAAAATTATATTCTTAATTAGATTAGGTCCCTGCAATTCATTATTCATAGTAATCAGTTTAAATAAAAATTCATTACTTTATATCTTAATATTGTCACATCTAGAAATCATTTCTCACAATGTGTGAATCATTTCCATCTAGAAAGCCTTTTTATACTTCATTGTGCTTTGGGATGGTAGATTATGTTCTCTTCTTTTGGATTCATTTATATCTAACACTAGTGATAAATGTAGATAAGGTTTCTTTATAAAAAAATCATCGTTATCCAAATATTTTTGCAAATATTCTACAAAAGAATCAATCCTTATAGACAAATTGGCTAAGGTAATACTTAGTTCCCATACTTATAGTATTATAAAAAAATCCTTGACTAATATTATTAGCCACATACTTTCAGATTCCCATTAAGACTCCCTTATTTGCAATCTAAATTTTAACATGTATTTAGTGAACTAACTTGCAATAAAAACAAGAAATGGTCCAATGGATAATGGATTCATTAATAAAGTCATTTCTAAAACATAATTTATTTTGTTTTTTAGCGTTATCTTTTCAATCTCTTATTTCAAAATTGAATAGGAAAGTGCATCTCCGGTTTCTCATTGAAATTCAAAAGTCTTGGAGGGTTTAATTCCTTTAATATCAATTTCTGAATTTATTTTTTCAACTATTTGCTTTGTTCCTCAAATCCACTTTTTCAATTTTTATTTTCTTGGAATTGTTGTCATACATTGCAGATGAAATGTGTCTGACTCCTTAAAAATGATCATAATCTCTTTTAGATGACTTCGCTGCAATAGACATAATTTCAAGAAATTGTTCTTCATCCCAACCTGGAATTCCAACAATTTCATTAATATCAATAATTACTATTATCTAAAATTCTATTAGTTCGAAATATTGTTGTCATTGGTCAAAGATAGGGTGAGCCTACTTATGTCCAATATAAATATTGGAAAATGAATATTTTTGGAAATATTTCTTTTTGGACTTTTGATGTCTCATTTGTATTCATTATCTTTGAATGAATTTTTACTCCAATTACGTAGATGAAATGGGAGCATAGGATATATGGTTGGAAATCAATAAGTGAACATATGGCCCCATAAGTGGATGCACAAATAATATAAATAAAAGTAATGTAAGTTTATTATAACACTAATCTATCAAATAATAGATATGAAGTCACAAGTGGAGCATAGGAATAGCTTATGGGGTGACTCTTGAAGTCTAAAGGTGCAACCCAAAATGTGATTTATGGGGTGAATGAGTCATCTGGCAATTTTCACTATAACTTTTCTTCTAAGATGTTTTGGAACATCAAACTTAGAGGATTCATATAGAATACCTTCATGTACTCATGGTTAAAATTTCATACCTTTATTTACTATAATTTCAATGATATGGTCTAGTAAAGTTAGGTTTCCTAAATCCTCCTGAAATATTCTTGAAACATGTCACCTTGGAAGTTTTTCTATAAAAAAAATCTTGTGTGTTTCAAAATGTCAAATTTGGAGGATATTGAAAAAATATATCTTTGTACCTATGGTTCATTTCAGACCTTGGTTCACTATAATTTTAGGGATATGTTATAAGGAATTTAAGCTTCTTGAATGCTCATAAAATCTTCTTCAGAGAAGTCAACTCGGCATTTTCTCTATAACATTTTTTTTGGATCTTTCAGATCGTGAGTACCTATGGTTCATTTCAAACCTTGGTTCACTATAATTTTAGGGATATGTTATAAGGAATTTAAGCTTCTTGAATGCTCATGAAATCTTCTTCAGAGAAGTCAACTCAGCATTTTCTCTATAACATTTTTTTTGGATCTAAGTTGTGCAAGCACACAATCTTCAACTTGGTGAAGATACTCGTTGATGTGATAAGCATGATGAGAATGATGATAACTCTAATGAAATGGTTGGAAGCCACGAAAAATTCTCCAACGACGAAAAGAAGTTTATCTCCCAGAGGAAGCCTACATAGAAGAGATCTCCCTAAGATTAAGAGGGAGTCTGGATAAAGAGGTGATTCCTAGTTCAGAGGATATGTTGTTGCATGTGAAGTAGGAAATGAAAGGATATAATTGAGGAATCTTTTGTCAAAGATTCGGTTGATAGTCCTACTAAAGTTGAGGAGCAACATCTAGAATGACCCCAGAGGTTTGTATTTGATTGTACATGTGAAAGTATATGGTTGATTAGGGTTGTGTTTGTACAAGTAAATCTCTCGAAGGTTTTTGATAGCATGTAAGTTACCAATCAGTTTGATTGGGAAAGATTGGTCATTCTTGATCTGCTGGATCAAGGGGTGTTGAGGCTTTGTGAGTGAAGCATTTCCCAATAGAACATCTAGCCAACACTTTGTGTTGATGTCGCTTTGTGAGTGAAGCATTTCCTGTGAGAAAATCTAGTCGACACTTTGTGTTGATGTCTAGATCACGAAGTTGGAAAGGTGGCATTGATCATTGAGCTCTAACATGCACCTAGATTTCTAGGTTGATAGTTAGAAAGTAAGCCAGATGGTACCTAGAGGGGTTGAAAGCTTGAGTCCATCTTAGTCCCACCTTCATAGATTGCCTTGGTCAGGAATCTAGTCCATGTCATTTTGATGCCTAAATTGTTCAGAGACCACTTGGATAGATTGCCATGGTTAGGAATCTAGTCCATGGCATTGCGGTGCCTAAAATTCTTCATGGTTCATATAGTTTGAGATCTTCCATTGTATTTTCACATTATAAATACCTCCCTAGTTAAGAGGGAGTGTTGGAAAATGTAACAATGTTCGGTCTTCATTAATTTATTTGAGTCATTATGTAATGCACTTGTCAAAAGAATAAAGAAAAGATTTATTATTATTATTGTTGTGACTTATTAAAGCACACGTTTCATGCTTGGGCCACCATGTTTTAGGTCAAAGTCTTCATTAATGACTTCTAGGATTTATTCTGAGTCTATAGAGCCATTGTACATTTAAAGAGACCCTTTTTGGGCTTTTGAATCATGTAAAAAACTTAAATATTGAGTCAAATATGAATTACATAACCTCTACACCATGTCGCCCTGAGGACCCTATTCGACCTCACAAGAAGCCTATCAATACAAGCTCATTGAATTAATTTGGGGCAACAATATCTTACACACAAGTTCGGATTCTAGCGTAGCTAGTAAGAAATGTGAAATTCTCTTGTAGCTGGGAAGAAGTGAGAAGTTCTCTTGTAGCTGGGAAAAGGTGTGAAGTATGTTGTAGGGAAGCCGAAGTGAATGTGATTTTGGGGAAGTCTAAGGAGAGAAGGAAAATCAAAATTTTGGTGTTTCTCTTTCTCTATTTCGTACTCTTGATTGGGAGATTGAAGTCTTCCAAGTTTGACTACTGTTGGAAGCTACCAGATGCCATAAGTTGTTGCCTAGTCCAAGTTGCTAGAAAGAGGTCAAAATTCTGGGAGGCTGACTTAGTGTGGAAGGAAGGTCTTGCCTTGGTCTAGGGTGAAGAGTCTCAAAGAATACTATTGAAAGGAGCAATTTCTAGAATGGGTTTTCCCCTCGAGGGGGGTTTTTCCCTGGCACAGTGCCTACATCTGATGTATATTGTTTTATGTGTTGTTGCTTTGGTAATTGCTTGATGAAGTAAAAGAAAGAAGATATAAAGAATCGTAATAATAAGAAACTTCACAAGTAATTATCAAGAGCAAGAAAATATCTCAGCCTTTCTAATTTTCTAATAGAAACCAGCAACTAAAATGAAGATTTCCAAAAACTCTAGTCTCTTTTTCAAGAGCACTCCCAAATTCCATTTTTCGAATGAATGCAAGAATGAGGAAAGACTCCTCATTTTCCTCTTTTTATGTTACTAGACTTTTTTGACATATTTTTATCTTTATTTTAACAAATTCACTTTAATGGGTTTTCTCACTTAGTAATTTATAAGTGACTTTTCATTAATCTAGGATCCATGTCTCATTTCCCCCCTTTAGCGTTTATAAGGTTTTCTGCTAGGTGAATTGTCTTCCTTTTATTAATTTTCTCATCCTAGCCTACAGAAACTTAATTACGCTAGCGAAATCATCCCTTTGTGTCTCCTAAGCGGACGACGACATTGAATTTTCTTAGCATGCTTGATATATGAGTTGGTAAACACTCTCTAATTATGCTTTACATTTCCTAGGCCCTGCAATTGATTTGTAGGAGCACTCTATCTATACCTCACCATAATCTATATCTCTTCCTATGTCAAATACATCCTCCCCCCAATTGCTCTATTAGTATATTCTTCTACAAAAGGTTTTCCTAGACATAAAAGGCTCATCTATCTAAAGAATCAGATGTCTCGCAAAATATTCTATACCTCACCATAATCTATATCTCTTCCTATGTCAAACACATCCTCTCCCCAATTGCTCTAATAGTATATTCTTCTACAGAAGGTCTTCCTACACGTAAAGGCTCATCTATCTAAAGAATCAGATGTCTTGCAAAATCTAATGACCTTATCTTGAATCTCATACCTATGTAATCTACAAATAATAAAGCACACTCACTTTGTGAATGAATTTTTTATCCATCTCATTGAGACATCAATATTATTGGTTCAAAACTAAGAAGATAGGTAGGAAAAAAACATGGTAAATAATGCCAAACATAAAATCTATGAAGCATGTGATATCAAATGTTGAATTTTCAAACTCAAATTTCCCTATAAAGCATGTGATATCAAATGTTGAATTTTCAAACTCAAATTTCCCTATAAAGCATGTGATATCAAATGTTGAATTTTCAAACTCAAATTTCCCATATCCTTGCTACCAAAGGCTTCGCAGTTATGATCATGACCAAAGCCAAGCATTGAAAAATGACTAGAACCATAAAAGGTTATCAATGATCATACTCAAGATCAATTGATCATAATGTTTATATTTCTTAACGAGTTCTTCATACTCAAGCCCATGAATCATAATGCTACGAGATGCTTCATATGATAACATATGTCAACTATGTTGCATCCAAACTTGCACTATATATATTTTGTTTTTGTTACAATGTATGTGTATTCTACGCTGGTGACCTTCACTCCATATGGCATCCTCAGAATAGTTACATTATAGAAAAGCCTCTAACCGTAACCGATAATGAAACTTCTTTATGCATCTTCATATATCAAATAGAACTCTTCACCTTATTCAGATCTCAAACTAGAACACAAAACTTTGTATAATTTGCAATTTCCTTGGCAGTCTTTATGAGGGATCAAAAAAAGAAATATCTTTGTTTCGGCCTTAGCTCCCTCTGATTCTGAAATGTCTTTCTCCACATGTTCTTGAAACTTTTTTTCTTCACTCTTTGTTGCTTGTTACCACTCAAAACCAGCAGGGGACCTAAAAGGGGTTCCTAAGAGGGCAACTGCTAGGTTAAGGGCAATGGTGGAGGCTTAGCCCACTGTCACCACAGTTAAGTCTCCCTACTCTTTACTGACTTTCACCAATGGGAGAAGTCCCAGTAGTGTAGGGATCACTTGTAAAGTATATGTCAATGGATAGGTGGAAAGTGACCGTGGAAACCCTTTCCCAAGGTTGGAGTGAAGAATGGAACTCGCTTGCTCTTTAAGTAAGGGACTTGCTCCACCAGGGTTAAGGGGTGAGGATTGGAGGGTTGAGGGAGAAGGAATAGGCTTATAGATGAGGTTCTCAATCCCTATAATCCTTGGGAAACTTGGATTCCCAAATGATCCTTGAAAAATAATCTTTATTCAGAAGTGGGACCACATGGAGCCAAGTGGACCCAATCTAGGTTCAGGGATGGAATGTAGCAATGTTCCTATTCTGGACAAGGTGAAAGGAAAAGACAAAACAAAAATATTTACTTCAAAAGGTTGAATTGATCCTGTTGAGGTCTAACCTTAATGATGCCTAGGCAAAATTCAATCCTAGAGCTAGGGCTTGGGATTCCCAAAGATTCCACTATTAGAAGTGCCTCAAATTTCGAGGAGAGTGAGGGGTCCCACCACGTAGTACCCTGTAGGAGATCGAAATTTTTCCTTGGGTCAATTCCCAAGAAATTGATGCCCTAGGTGATCTTTGAGGGCTAGACCAAGGAAAAGGTGAAAAAAAGTGAAGGGGCTGACAACCCTCTCTAACGATCAATGCCTAATTCACTTGGGTATATGGAGTCAAGGATAATAATGAGTACGAACTTGGTTTCTTAATCAAGGAGGCTCAAAACGTTAGCTTCATCCAATGTTGAGAGAAAGAAAAGAAAAGTGACCTTCAAGCATTTCTACTTCAAAGCAAACGATGTCAGCTTATCGAGACAAATAATCTCTAGGACATTTCATTCATATAACATTGGTTCATACATTAAATTAGCTAAAACATGTCCAATTCCACATTTAAATCATGCAGCAACTAGCCCTAGTTTCAGCAATATGCATCAACAAAAATAATAACATCAAAATTTACTTACAACGTTATAGAGTATATCCAACCAGCGTTTTGTTTACAAGACAAAGCTCCAAGACAAGATAAATAGCCCAAATCAATACGTCAAAATTCATCCATCTCCAAAGAATATCCACCAAGGAAAAAATGTGAAGTTCTTTATATTAGAGAGATCCCAAGTCAAGTGATGATACAAATGAATGTTCTAACATCAATATATAGCCTCCTAAGGAATTTGAATTAGACTATGGGCCTACATTAGCCCCTAATGACCAAATAATGTGTAAATAAAACCCCTATTGGTGACAAGCCCACCAAACTAGCTCACAAGTGTAAAAATAAGCCTCATAAGGGGCCAAATAATAATATGTACATGTCGTGGGGCCCTCCAAAGGCCTAATAATAACCTGAAGTGCCATATTGAGGAATACATTCCTCAGAATATGATGGACAAGAGGGTGGCCCCTTGTTCTCCAAGTAGTAGACTTGTGGTGCTCCCAGTGGGACTAAGGGCATAGAAATGACCCCATGGGTCTCCATATGAATCAGAGATGCTTGCAGATCCTCCGCAAGAGTCGAAGTGGTGGAATGAATGCTTCCATGACATTGTACAAGTCCTGGGACACCTGCCAAGAGTGTGTGGCTCCTGTGGGGCCTTGTTGGGCATAATGTACCAAGCATATCACCATCATCCCAAAAGTGGATCGCTAGTGGTCTCTGAGCATCCATGAAGATCTGTGGAGTGTTGTCTACTGTTGTGGAGGCTCATGGCTCTCTATGCACATGCTACATTTCCTAATGTAGACCTATGGGGGTTAGGATCCCATATAGGGAGACCAAACCCAAATTGAAATCAACTATAATCTTGTATAAGATCCAATGCGCCCCCTAGGCTTTCAGTATAACCAGTGATTAAAATAATTGGGTAATAGAGCTTACAAACCATGGATAACAAAGTGGGCACTTCATAATGACATGCCCTTCCATAGTGGGCTTTGGCATGTACTAGTGTCTCCAAGCTCCAAAGGGGGTTAGCCAAGTACCTTATTAGGTGATCTCAACCCTTAAAGGGGATAGTATGTCAAAGGTACATCCCTCTAATGGAGGTGGCAAGTGACAAATAAGTGGAATGGAATAGGGAATGAAAGGGGCAATCGTGGGCCACATAGTGGGGCATAAGAGTAGCTAGATAATGGGAAGCCCACACCTGGGTATATAATGTGTAGGAGGGAGAAATCACAGTACGTGAGGTGCCCCGACCTTGATTCTTCCACCGTTCTTTATATCCCTTTTGCATTTTTATGAATTTTGTTTAATTAACTACTCGGGGCTCAAAGGACAAGAACGTGATGTGTAAGATATTGCAATGATTACCCCCTTTAAGGTAGGGTGGTTCATTGACCTCCATGGTTGGGACAATCATGGGTTCCTGAATGAGAAGAGATGCTCATCTAGGGCCTATGGAACCAGGTGATGGCCATGGATGGGATAGGGCTCATGTAATGGCTTTTGCCCACATCGTAATTATTTTTGTCTCAGCGATTTTTGCATTTTGTGGTACAATTTCCTATTAAATGTGGCCAATTATGCTTTTCACTTTTTCTTTTAATTGATTCAACCTCTGGGGCATCATTTTAGGCCTGACCCAAGGTGGGAGCAAGGGGATAGGGAGGCTAGCCTTATGTGGACCCAAAATGGAATGTGGACCCAGGTGGGAGAAAAGATGAAAGGGGGTATAGTGAGTGGAAAGGAAGTAACATGTGCAAGTAAAGGAGACGGACCACGCACCCAAAGTCAGGGTTATCCCATGTAGTACCACCCTAGAACCAAATGGTCAATAAAGGAGATCCCATAGGACTAAGATCTCAGGGTAACAACCAAAAGAGATCAAGGGGACAAGAGCACAAACTAAGCCCACTCTTTCCGCCAAATCCCCCCATCAATCCATATCCAAAATTATCCATGATAAGTAAACCCAATACTCAATTACCGAATGACAAGACATATGTTTAGATTCGGGAAGCCCACCTTCAAAGATACGATCAATACAGGTGGGTGAGGGACCACATGGATAGCTTAGGTGGCATAGAAATGGCACAAGGAGCTAGTAAGAGGCATCAAGGGGATGTTGGTTGCCGTTTGAGGCTCATCATGGAGAAAAAATTCTCCTGGGGATATCACCCGCAAAGTGGTAGGTAACATCTAGCTCCAACTGGGACGTGATCTCTCGAAGAAGCAAATGAGGTTGCTCGAACAAGAGGTCACAAGAACTCCAACAATCTCTTGGTCACCGTAGACCTATTATTTGCACACGTCAAAGATCAAAGCCAAGAGGCAGCATGTTTTTCATGGTGCCTAATGATCACCCATGCTTAGTTTTAGCTCATAAACCAATATAACATAAAATATGCAATATATATATATATATATATACAAACATATTATTTTTTACCTTAATGAAATCTAATCTATCATGAGAATCATATGCGATTAGTTCTAACGCAAAAATCATCATGCAATGCATCCTACCCTAACATGCATATGGCGAAGCTATTATTAAGTGTAATCATAAAGCCAGTGCAACCAACATATCATCAAGTCAATATAAATATGCTTGCCTATATATGATTACTCATGTAGCAAATCCCAAAGCAAATGCAAATCCAAACGCATGGAGGACACTGTGGACGAGAGGTGGGAAAATATGATGCCCACACATGGATGATTATGCGAGAAGAGGTAAGAAAATGATGTAGCCTAGTCCATGAGACCTTCTCTTGCAACCAAAATATAGAGATGTCAACAACCAAGCTCATAAACTTTTAATGGATGGCAACCTTAGGCATATCACTTCCACCATCGTCATTATTATTTACGTCATGGCTTATGGCCTTCATTGGATTATGATTAGTAGGAAAGGGAGGTCAACAAGATGGAGAAACACAATTAGGTTGCACATGATGATTACACTGGAGAAGGGGGACTATGAAATGACCAAAAATTTGAGGGTACGTCCAAGGAGAAAAAGTATAATCAATGAAGGGCTTCTCCTGGACACTATACTCGGGAGGGGAAAAGGGCTCATAGTTACTTGAGATTATATGACCAGGGGCGAGGGAATCACTTGATGAAGACTCAAGATGATAACTAATAGGAAAAATGGAGAACGAAATATTGTATTCAACAGGTTTTTCTTTTCCAAAATCATAATCTAAAGGCTCAAGTAATTTCAACATAGAATCATATTCAAGAGAAGTGGGAACCCCATCAATGTCCTTAGTACCAAAGATTAGGTATCTTATAAAAGGAAAATTGATCACTTCCAACTCCTCTTTATGCAAAGGAAAATGAAGATTCTCCTTCCCGAGGGTATCAATGGGTATGTCATTATAAGTAGCGTCTGAGGGGAAAGGAAGATCAATCTCATCCTCATCCTCCTTGTCAGTGTCATAAATGGGAGCACAACCAAATTGAGGAACAACAATTTCCCATTTCTCCTTTTCAATGTGGAAATAATCCTCAATGTCATATTCCAAGGGGCTAATGGGATCATCTCTCTTAAGGTTTTCAAAAGAGATTTCATCAGTAGTAATATCCTTGAGAAAGGTAAGGTTGGTGTCAATTTCTCTTTCCATAAATTCACCCTTCCCAACACGTGTCCTCAAAATCATCATTTTCATTATGTGGACCTAAGGAGGACTCATCTTCTTGCTTATTGCCTAGATTCTTAATGTTTTGACGATGCTCAATGAAGGCTTCCTCTTGACGCTTAATGCAAGGTGTACTTGAAAATGTCTAAGAAAGTGATCAACGAACTCTTTAATAGATGAGATGCTTGTAGGTTCATGATCATGCAGCCATGAGTATGACCACCGAGAGATCCCATGAATAATAACATAAGGACATCTTGGTGGACAACCTTCTCTTTTGAAGCATGTTCATTAAATCTTTCTACGTGCTCAATTGTGGAGAGTGGATCACCATCAAACACAAGCATCCCATGTAGCATCCTTCCCACAACATGATTAGGATATCGAGGGATGCTAGCAATGTCCAAAGCGGGAAATTTATGGAAGAATGACAGCTTATTTGAGGTATACATGAAACATATGCAGGAGTCGCCAAGGTGAAATTAAAGATGTTCAAAAAATGCTTACTTCGCCCTACAAGCATCGACCTTAAAGTTCAATGAAGAACTAGGGTTTCGTTCTTCCAATGGAGTCAACAATAATGATATGTCAATATGTCGTATGAGGAAAAAAGCACGCGGCTCGTACCCCAGCAACAGCGCCAAAAATTGTTACCACTCAAACCAGCATGGGACCTAAAAGGGGTTCCTAAGAGGACAACTGCTAGGTTAAGGGCAACGATGGAGGCTTAGCCCACTGTCACCACAACTAAGTCTCCCTGCTCTTTACGGACTTTCACCAATGGGAGGAGTCTCGGTAGTGTAAGGATCACTTGTAAAGTATGTGTCAACGGGATAAGTGGAAAGTGGCCATGGAAACCCTTTCCCAAGGATGGAGTGGAGAATGGAACTCGCTTGCTCTTTACGCAAGGGACTTGGTCCACCAGGGGTAAGGGGTGAGGATTGGAGAGTTGAGGGAGAAAGAATAGGCTTATAGGTAAGGCTCTCAATCCATATAATCCTTGGGAAACTTGGATTCCCAAATGATCCTTAACAAATAATCTTTATTGAGAAGTGGGACCACACGGAGCCAAGTGGACCTAGTCCAGGTTAGGGGATGGAATGTAGCAACCAATGAGGTTCCTATCATGGACAAGGTGAAAGGAATGGACCAAACAATAATATGTACTTCAAAAGGTTGAATTGATCCTGTTGAGGTCTAACCTTGGGGTGCCTAGGCAAAATTCAATCCTAGAGCTAGGGCTTGGGATTCTCGGAGATTCCACTGTTAGAATTGCCTCAAATTTGGAGGAGAGGGAGGGGTCCCACCCGCGCAGTAGCCTATAGGAGATCGAAATTTTTCCTTGGGTCAATTCCTGGGAAATTGATGCCCTAGGTGACCTTTGAGGGCTAGACCTAGGAAAAAGTGAAAAAAGGTGAAGGTGATGACCACCCTTTTTAGGGATCAGTGCCTAATTCGCTTGGGGATATGAAGACAAGGATGATAATGAGTAAGAACTTGGTTTCTTGATGAAGGAGGACCAAAAAGTCAACTTCATTCAATGTTGAGAGAAAGAAAAGAAAAGTGACCTTCAAGCATTTATATTTCAAAGCAAACGACACAAGCTTATCGAGGCAAATAATATCTAAGACACTAAATTAGCTAAAACGTGTTCAATTCCACATTTCAATCATGCAGCAACTAGCCCTAGTTTTAGCAATATGTAGCGACAAGAATAATAACATCAAAATTTACTTACAACGTTATAGAATATATTCAACCAGCATTTGTTTACAAGACAAAGCTCCAAGACAAGATAAATAGCCCAAATCCATATATCAAAATTCATCCATCTCCAAAAAATAACCACCAAGGAAAAAATGTGAAATTCTTTATATTAGGGAGATCCCAAGTCAAGTGATGATACAAATGAATGCATCTAACATCAATATATAGCCTCCTAAGGAATTTGAATTAGTATGTGGGCCTACATTAACCCCTAATGACAAAATAATGTGCAAATAAAACCTTATTGGTGACAAGCCCACCAAACTAGCTCACAAGTGTAAAAATAAGCCTCTCAAGGGGCCAAATAATAATATGTACATGTCATCGGGCCCTCCAAAGGCCCAATAATATCTTGAAGTGCCATATTGAGGAATAAATTCCTCGGAATATGATGGACAATGGGATGGCCCCTTGTTCTCCAAGTAGTAGAGCTGTGGTGCTCCCGGTGGGACTAAGGACATAGAAATAACCCCACGGGTCTCCATATGAATCAGAGATGCCTATAGATCCTCTGCAAGGGGCCAAGTGGTGGAATGAATGTTTCCATGACATTGTACAAGCCCTTGGACAACTGCCAAGAGTGTGGGGCTCCTGTGGGGGCCTGTTGGGCATACTATAACAAACATATCACCATCATCCCAAAAGTGGATCGCTAGTAGTCTCTAAGCATCCATGAAGATCCGTGGGGTGATGTATGCTACTGTGGAGGCTCGTGGCTCTCTATACACATGCTACATGTGCCAATGCAGACCTCTGGGTATTTGGATCCCATATAGGGAGACCAAACCCAAATGGAAACCACATGTAATCCTGCATAAAATCCAATGTGTCCCCTAGGCTTCCAGTACAACCAGTCATTAAAATAATTGAGTAAAAGAGCTTACAGATCATGGATAACAAAGTGGGCACTTCATAATGGCATGTCATTCCGTAGTGGGCTTTGGCATATACTAATGTCTCCAACCTCCAAAGGGGGTTAGCCAAGTACCTTATTAGGTGGTCTCAACCCCTAAAGGGGGTAGTATGTCCAAGGTACATCCCTTTAATGGGGGGGGCAAGTAAGAAAAAAGTGAGGGCAATCCTGGGCCACATAGTGGGGCATAAGGGTAGCCAGATAAGGGGAAGCCCACCCTTTGGGTATGTAATGTGTAAAAAGAAGCAACCGTGATACATGAGGTGCCCTGGCCTTGATTTTTCCACCCTTCTTTATATGTCTTTTTCGTTTTTATGAATTTTCTTTAATTAACTACTCAGGGCTCAAAGGACAGGAACATGATGTGTAAGACATAGCAGTGATTACCCCCTTTAAGGTAGGGTGGTTCATTTCCCTCCAAGGGTTGGGACAATCATGGGTTCTTGAATAAGAACAAAGGCTCATCTAGGGCCTATGGAACAAGGGTGATGGCCATGGATGGGGTAGGGCTCATGTAATGGTTTTTTCCCACGTGCTAATTATTTTTGTCCCGACCATATTTTGCATTTTGTGGTGCAATTTCCTGTTAAATGTAGTCAATTATGCTTTTCACTTTTTCTTTTAATTGCTTCAACCTTCGGGGCATCATTTTAGGCCTGGCCCAAGGTGGAGGCCAAGGGGATAGGGAAGCTAGCCCTATGTGGACCCAGAATGGGAATGTGGACCCAGGGGGGAGAAAAGATAAAAGGGGGTATAGTGAGTGGAAAGGAAGTAATATGTGAGGGTAAAGGAACGGGACCATACACCCAAAGTCGAGGTTTCCCAGGTAGTACCACCCTAGAACCAAATGGTCAATAAAGGAGATCCCACAGGACTAAGATCCAAGTGTAACAACCAAAAGAGATCAAGGGGACAAGAGCACAAACTAACCCCACTCTTTCCGCCAAATCCCCCCATCAATCCATACCCAGAAGTATCCATGATAAGTAAACCCAATACTCAATTAACAAATGACAAGACATACCTTTAGATTCGAGACGCTCACCTTCAAACATATGATCAATACAAGTGGGTGAGGGACCACATGGTTGGCTCAGGTGGCAAAGAAATGGCACAATGAGCTAGTAAGAGGCATCAAAGGGTTGATGGCTTCCGGTTGAGGCTCATCATGGAAAAAAAATTCTTCTCGGGATATCACCCACAAAGTGGTGGGTAACATTGCTTACCCACAACTTTGACAAAGACCATCACTAAACTTGTTGGTATTTCAAATTTCCTCTTGCTCACAGTTAATCAAGTTATTCCTCTAGGGCTTGTTTTCTCACAATTGGTTTCAATGGTTGTTCTATTGACCTTGCTTTCTCTTGTCTTAGGGTTGCTCTCTAACGACCTTGCTCTGATACCATGTTCAATTTTCAATACTAAAAACTGATTTTTCTAACCTTGATAATTACTTCTAATGATTTATAATTGTCTTATGTGACATGAATCATTAAGCAATTATACATACAAAAATCTCAACAATAGAACAATGATAACAATAGGCAATAGGATCATAAAGAGACAGCCAAACACGAGACACAAATTTACCCCAGGAAAATCCAACTTTGTGAAATAATGAGCAAACTTTTCTTCCAAGGAGAATTTAATTTTCAGCAAGGATTACAACAAAAATTGTCTAGAAATCTTTGCCAATTCTCAAGCCCAAATACCAGTCAAACCTGGTCAAATATTCCGGTTTGTAACTGTGATCAAACCATCCAAAACAAAGAAGTCAACACTAGTAATACTGGTCAACAAAAGGTTTCAAAGCTGAGGTCAAGGTCCTGACATCAACTCAGCCTATGGACATACTGAAGGTGAAATCCGAGCTGCATTTGATTTGCCCAACAGTCAAACTTGGTCCAACTTCAAAGAAAGCAAACTTCAGTCAACTCAGTCAACTTTGGTCTTCTCTCTCTGTCCACACGTGACTGGTTCAGATAAGATCTTCGTTGTTGGTTGGATGATGAAAATGAATGGTTTTGACGTGTATTTATATTGGTAAAATGGGTGCCCTTTTGACCAAGGGCCACCTCCCACTGGTGGGGCTGACTTGGCTTTTTGAAGCCTTACATGAACCTTTTAAAAAAAAAAATTTATTTCAGTATTTATAATTATTTTTTACCAACTTGGGAAGCCTCTTGGCATGCTGGAATACCTCCCGATACTCAAAAAAATCAACAACAAATTGCTTTAATGTCATCAAAGATGCTAAATTCCCAAAGAGGGGTAGATAATCGAACCGTAAAATTAAGGAAATACACGTCAATTCCAACACAGGTACTAGAATAACACAATAATTGGCAGGGTACAGCCAGAAAAACACAAGAATCTGCACCAAGGTAGAATATGCCTATGTCTGAGAAACAGCAATATAGACTGCTAAATTCAAATAATCACTGCAGTTGAAATACCCAAAACCAAGTAGAGAAATAAAAGAAAAATCAACGTAGATGGTTTAAATCATAAAATATTGATGCTGATAAAACAAAAAATTGTAAAAATACCTGCAGAAATATGAAAACAACTTTGGCGTTCCTCTTCTATGTTAAGTCATCATTAACAAATGCCCTAGAAGATATGTCAAAAACTGTGAATCCAAACTGTGAATCCTCCTAAGTATTCATTCATCCAGGAATCATATTTTTGCAAAAGTCTTTTGCTTTAGAAATGCATTTTTGAAACACACCCAACAACAACACATCTCAAAAGTGCCAACACTATGTTAGATATTATCCATAAAGTAGCTTACAAATAAAATATTGTGAACTATGTAAGAACAAAATCAAATCATTATGAAAAGCAACATTAAAATCCCATAGAAGCCTAGAACCCTAGAGAAAAAGTTTTAGGTTTTCTGGCACACAAATACGAAAACAGTGTTTACAGATATGGAACAAGAAGGGGATTATCGCATGGACAGTTGGTAAAGGCATTCATCATTCAGGGAAGACATCCAAATTTCAAATTTCATGTTAAAGTGGGTCAGTGTAAACATTAATGTTGGGTCAAGGATCAGAACTCCCTTTAGATCAAACAAAACCAAATAAACATGTCAAAAACGAAAATACATTGAACAAGAAAATAAGTTCCAATAAAGATTATATCTATAAGCGAATCTCCTCGTACCCATCCTATCTTGATAGTAAAATATGTGCTTTTTCGTAGATCAAAGACCTAAGAATTGGATTGTAGCTCAAATAGGTATACATCAACAATGTTTACATAGATAGGCAAACCATAAGCTCTCAAAGACATCTCGACAGAAAATTTTGGTTCTTCCCAATTCATGTAAAACACTAACACTCCATTGATTCAACTGTAGATCCTACTTCCTCTCTCCAACAACTGATCTTGGAGATTCAAAATCTGAAAACTCCCCAACATTTGCAACAAACAAAGGATCCTTTTCTTCATCAAATTCATTTTTTCTCTGATTTCTTTCATCTATTTCCCTTGACAATTCTTCCATAGTTCTCTTCATGGAAGCATTGTTCATCTGAGAGGGTTCACTCATAAAAATGCTAACAATTGTGATTTTTGGTAAGATGCGATCATTTAAATCTTGTTCTGTAGGCCCTCCATCCAAAGCTGGCTCTCTGCAAAGTAATTATAGTCATAAATACTATTAATAAACCTGCACTATAATCTGTTATCTAGGCAGTGCATTATAACATTTCCCACAGCTTGACTGAAACTAAAATGTGTTTAATCTGAACATGATATTATTGCCACCATAATGCCGTAAAAATGCTCTACCTAGGGTGTACTTTGGCCGATCTTTCCTTGTGCACAGAACCTGAGTTTTTGGATTGTTGGGGTGAATCCTGAAGTATAGATTTATTTGCTACCTCTCTTTCCTCTAAGTTAAATTCAGGTACAGGTAAAGAGGTATTTTCTCCACTTTTCTCTGAATTTTGTGTGTCAACCTCCCCATTTATATCAGGTTTGATTCCAATAGATTGCTCCCTTGCTCTTGAAACAGAAGCGGCAGTTCTGAAATTCAAATACAAGTAAATATCACAAGCAAAAAAGTTTAGAATGTTGGTATAAATTCACATAGAGAACATAAGTAGAATACAAAAAGCAATACCTTTTACTAGTTTTCAAGTTTTATTAACAGGCCACATTATATGCTCATCATGTCAGGGTATAGCATCCAAAGTGTCCAAGTATTCACTCGACTTCATTTTGATGTATTTGTCTGGTCAGTACTTAACATGATAGGTTAAACAATTTAGTATAAGAACGGCTTCGGATTATATTCTGATGCATTCAATTGTATCCAGATTTAGTTGCCAATTTTTCCCTTGCACCATATCTCCTTATGTAAGGTGTGTATAAATGCAGTGAACCAATATCCGAAAAAAAGAAATAAAAATATCATCCACATAATCAAGGACTGCATTCAGCACATCCATACAAAAATAAAAGTTAAATTGGCATCTCAAAAGGAGTGCAAACAAACAACCGACTAAAGATTAATAGTAAATCCTTAATTATAATCTAAAATGAATAAATAATTATGCCATGAGTGAATATGTTTTTCTTTTCCATGGAAAAATGTCAGATTTGTTCATTAATTAATAAGCTCTGAATAGCAGTTGTACAAAATCAACTTTATGAAAATTCCGAAAATCAAAATCCTATTGCAGCGACTAGAAATTATTCTCCTAATTGCTAATTTAATTTAACAATTTATTCACTGTTTACTACAGCAAACACTGAATAAATCACATTGCAATCTACACAAATAAAACTGCGGAAGAATAAACGTTGGAAGAAAGGCTAGCGCACATAAAAATAACTAAGATATTTTTGGTCAAAAGTCCCTGAAAAAACCCATCTTGGGAAAACTGATGCAGAAGTTGAGGGTTTTATTATTAAGCAACAATGAAATAATCGGAGTACAATCTAGATGTCGAATACTGACGATCCTGCAAAGAAAATACTAGAAAAAATCTAGTGAGGAATTTTCCTCCCCCAAAGGAAAATTCGGGCTCTGACCACAACTCCAAGTGAGTCGTCCAAACTGCCTCTGCGCAGCTATTGCATCACCCTAGCGCAGTGCCTTCTGCACTCAGCCTGAATCAGCCTCTCCTCAATCCATCTAGTCTGCTACTGTCTAGAAAAATGTCTCTCCTAGCCTCCAAACCTCTGTCCAGCTTCTAGCACTGAAACTCATCTTTCCCCAGCAGAATCAACACTGCCTCTAGAGGCTACAGCGTTGCCCCGGCGTCAACCTTTCTGTGGTTCTTCTGCCTCTCTACAAATGCACTCACCGGATCTGGAAATCTTCCTCCGAGTTCACTATCTCTACCCCTCTCTCACTGCTTCGATATCAGGCTCTATCTCCGGCAACTAACTATTGCTACTCTGGAAAATTGAAATTGATTTGTTCATGAAACCAAACATCTCAAGTGTATCCTCCATCACCACATCGACCTCCTCTTATAATCCTTTGTTGGAGCACCGATGACCAAGATTAAAACATAATCGATGGCTAGGATCATCTCTGGATCGATCCATCTGAGTTTCTAGATGATTCTCGCCTTGACTTAATTAACACTAATTAATTAACCATATTCCCTAAGTTTAGACTTGGGAAATATTTAATTAAGTCATTTCTAGGTTGAATTTCCATAAATGATTTCTAGGTTTTGGAGATCTCATGTATTTTAGCCTCTCCACCAAATTTCATGGCCAAAACACGTTTGATGCTACAAAAACGAGCACTCCCTCTTAGCAAGGAATGTGTTCTAGTGCTACTGCACACCCTGTCTCTGCATCATCTCATGTCACACTGCTGATGTCTAGCTAATATTGCCCACCAACCATTGCGCAACTCTGATATACGCTACATATGTGTTGTTGCTAACGCTACTGCCAATACTGCACTTGCATTGCAACTCCATCTCATTTGTTGCTACTGCAACTGCAACATCTGCAAATAAAAAGAATCCAAAATACTGAATCATCTGTGATCAATATATTGCATCTATCACCCGAGTCTTTGACTGCTGCTAGCATCTGCACTATCACTGAAGACTCTGAGCTGCTGCTGACTCTGCACTGTGCCAACTGCACTACTGCCAACTTTGCACTGCACCCCACACATCTAACTGCTACTAGACTCTGCAACTATCATTCGGTCTATGACTGCATCAACTGCCACTGATCCATCCAGCTACTGAACATTGTGGGACCCCGTAGCTAAGTATTGATCCATGAGGCGGACTCCTCAAGAATCCTGCCCATCTGTAGTGCTCTGGGGCTAGAGCACCAAATCTCCCCACCTCACCCTTGGAGGTATATCAACAAACATGGCGATGTCTTCCTCCATCCTGGAGGATAGCCTATCGATCCCAGCGGAAGTTTCATGTTGGTCATGCGTCTCCTCATTGTCCTTCTTTCTAAGAGGACACTAGGTACTGTAGTGACTGAGTTCACCACACCTGAAACAATTGACCTTCAACAGGTCTTTCTTCTTCTTCCACTACTCCCCCTATCCCTGACTGGGACCCTTAGATGTGAGGGCCACATTCTCCTCCTTCACTTGCTTCGATCTGCTATTGCTACCACTAATAGAGCTCTTCAATAGAGCTCATCTCAACTCCTCTTGCTGCAAATCGGCCTGTTGACCGTTGCGTGTCAACTACCCATAGCAATACACCCCCCTTTTTTCGCAGAAAGGGACAGCGCTTGATCGAGATGTTCGTGCCATTCAGCAGTCATCGTCATTCTCCTGATCTTATTAAAGTTGTAAACCCAGTCTGCATTTTGATGTAAATAATCTTAGCAAAGCTGAGTCAT